>MU389770.1:0-285084 GCA_022578765.1 Xylaria sp. FL0933 | reverse complement strand
AACAATTAATAAATGGGTAGATGAGTTGCCTAACCGGCTATTCGATGTAATTGACGCTGAAGGCCAGTATACAGGCCATTAGATAGCTTCAAAAAAGGTTGTTTTGGTGCTTGTTTTGGTATGGGGGGGGGGGGGGGGGGGGTGTCTCAGTTTTTTTTGCGACCGCCTCGACTGGCTGCCAACTCCCTGCAAAGCAAAATCCTGGCATCAATAACTTAAACTTTAGGTCAAAATATATACCGCGTCGACACAGCCTCAACATGAACCAGTTTTCTATGCACTACTTTAGTAGACAAGATCTGCAGCTTATTTTCTCGGCACTGCCAACTACCGGCACTGTTTGGCATTTTTGCATATGGGGTGCGCCCCTATCTGGTGATATTCGTGATAGTCTTTATACGCATTGTGGTTGACGGATTCTTTACCGCCACCTTCGTCAAGGGTCCTCTACGAATTATATCAACCACCTCAGATTCTGGCTGAAAGACTTTTCATTGTGGGCTATATTGATCGTCATATTCGGGTGGAGGTGAGGTTCCGAATATTTAGTGTCATGAGATAGGCCGCCGAACGAACTTCGTGTTTGCTCAAACTCACGCTGCCAGCGTCCTGCGGTTGATAATACAGTTTAGCAACCCTTTTTTTTTTATCGAGCTGCCTAAACAACAGCGCGAGCGTGTGCATTTTAATGTAAACTACAGCCCTTTTCACTCAGCGGCTCACGAAACCAACCGAGCCGCTGCGGGTAACATAGGTAGATCAGAACCGGGATTGAACAGCGATTTTCAGAGCCCCAAATTAAAAGCTTACGCAGAAACGGTAACTTTGGCACCTGTCTCCTAATTCTCGTTCTCGTTCTCGTTCTCTTCCTCTTTCTCTTTCTCTTTCTCCTTCTATTAAATATTTTATATCCATCGGCAATGTCGCAAACGTCAACTTGATGTCGCCATCCAAAACCTGATAGATAGACGCCACTGGTGTAGTAAGTGAGCGACAAGACAACCCCCCTGCTATTAGTTATGATAGGTAAGCTTGGAAATGGGGCTCTTGCGGCAGCTTAATCCATGCACCATGGTGTGCATTGCGAACTTCTAGAGTATGCCAAGACTATCCACTGCTGCGAATCCCCCTTGTCTGACGTCATTGTGTATGGGCTGGTATGTAAAATCGTCATGTTCGCATACATAACACATTGTTTCTAAGTTGACTTATATAGCATGCTGCACAGCATCAAATTACTTCCAATCCCACTTGATATGAGCTGAATTTGTTATCTAGACTATGTTCGGCGGCAGGATAGTTGCTCGCTGACCGACCAGTAATTCTGGGTCCACGTTGCTTCCTCTCGTTTCATGGATGAATCGTTCCGGCAGGGCTCCCGCATTGAGATCTTCCAAATCCCAATGCCGCCGGGGTCCCTGTACCATGCACCGTGCACACACACACACACACACACACACACACACACACACAATATCTGCGACAAGCGCAAGAGCAAATAAAGATAAAATTCATCTACAACCCATCCGCAAAGCAAACATCCTCGGTCTCATACTCTCAATCATTCATGATTGCTGACGACATGTTATGTGCGACACAGCGACACAGTGTCACCGCCACACAAATGCCGGATTCGGCAAACTGATAGTCAGTACGTAGTAGATGAAAGGCACACTAGATAGATAGAGGTAGTACTCCGTATACTAGATAGTCGGACACATCACGCATCAAAATGCGCTGATTGCCGTACCACGGAAGAGTCGAGTTACATGATATGATGCCATCGTCGGTCCAGTATGAATCAAATTATCGCTTTCTGTCTCACCCCGCGTTCCCACTATGTGGTACCAAGTATAGAACCAAGGACAATTCCACCGATTCGGACCTCGCACCAGGTCTCATTTACTCTGTGGTTTGTTCTACTTACGCTATCCGCATTAATCGCTCCAAGCGCTGCTACAACTCGGAGAAAGAGAAAGATACGGAAGAGAAAGAATAAGTATGCTGATAATAAACGATACACAATGACATAGGTATTCTCATATACCGGGTTTATCTACTCTGCGCTTCATTTATATATATTACCAACCTAGGCATTCATCGCTAAGCTGATGTCACGGCCTATGCGAGTAAGCAGCCAACACCGAGCCCTCTTTATTTACCTACTATATATCTGGCTGTCTAGCAACAGGACCTCCGAAACGCTAGCACCAATTTCAAACCCGTCCCTCCCGTCACACGAACAAACAAACATGCCACGCCGGATCGACGAACTGTCGTGTAACCGGATGCCACCAGCGCCAGCAAACGGCTTGCCTAGGTACCTAGGTTAGTTGCTTACTTACAGCTGAGGCACAGCAATCAATCAAAATCTTCGACCGGACAATGACAACCAACCAACCAACCAACTGATAACCAACAGCCCAACTTCAGCTACAAACTAGCTAATAAACCACCCACCTACCCACACACGCCCGCACGAAAATCCGTGCGTCCGGACATAACGGGGGATAGAGGATTGGGGGAATTGCGCTAGCGTACCCTACAAGAAGGGCCGCATGTAAGTAAGTAAACCGCGACACCGGTTACGTTTGCGTTTGCGTTACGCTGTAACGCTGTACCCGTCGGTCAAATCCCGGAACCGAACGAAATACGAGAGTACTCACTAATACAAGGGAACGAACGGCCTTGTACCCAAGTGGATGTACTGTGGTAAGTGTACGCAGTATGCAAGCATGTCTGTCACTTGACCATACATAGTACAGAACACAACGCACATTCGTACCTGCAGGTGGCCGGCCGTTCGGCCGTATTCAATCCACCCACCACTTACAACGCCGTCACGCGACAAATTTCAGCAAACTATCATCTGGATACGCAAATACTATAGGAAACAAGCACGAAGGAGTTAGATGCTTTAACGTATTATCGCATTATTCTATTTTTTTGGTCTTCACTTCACCTAATGGAGCTCACGTCATGCGTGAAGCATCATTTCACATAGGTGCTCCATGCAATATCCGTCCCCTCAAGTCCGCAGTCCGTGTCTACCTTGGTGGCATATGCCACAATCCCTCCAAGGCGTCGACATTACACCTTCCCACCTCTGCAGTATGTGCGAGGTATCAAGTTCGAGGTAAGTAGGAGAGAAAGAACCCGACTTTAGGATATATAATCTGTCCCAATCTCCGAAGCACACAGGTATTGTAGCTGGGCAGTATACCAGATGGCCGGATTGGGAATGATGCCATCCACACAAGCAACAACTTCCTTGTCTTCTTTCCAAAATTAATCCTAGACACGGAACCCTTTTCTTCCATCACTTAGTCCCAGAGTCTCTCAAGAAACTAGACTAAACCCAGCCACCCTACAAGAGGGCTAGGGGTATATATATACATGTATATAACAAGAGGGGGGAATCGATCAGAAAGATTTTGGTGTCAACCCAACAGAGAAATTAGATGGGGAATATAAAGGGGGCAGCGCGATATGGGTATATATAGCACATATATAGATAAAATGTTGCTGTCAAGAAAGTTGGAATCCAGAAAGAACGCAAAATAGCCCAGTCATCTAGGCTGATATAAAAACGATTGCTCACGGAACGCCTTTGCTAAATGCGATGACAGACAGGTAGTATCAATCAATGATGAAAAGAAGGAACGTTGATTGGAGGAGAGAAAGAGAATGGCGTGATTCTTCGTATCGTGGTAATAGCTCGGTTACTAGGCAACCGCTCGTGAGACGTTTTATACAACGGATGAACGGACGGACGAATGGTTGAGTGGGTAGGCGGTATTACATAGACTCAGTCGTCCAGTAATCACATCATTCCCAACCTCGTCATCCGCTTCTCCATCTTCTGCATGGGCCCTAAGCCGCCGCGGCCGAGCGCCTGGCCAGGCATCAATCTCTGGCCCGTGGGCAATCCGAACGGACGGTGGAGATTGGACGACGGACCCGCGGGTAGGCCCCGAGGCGGCTCGCGTATGCTCGGGATAGCTGCTCCTGGCGGAGGCGCCTTCATATTCGGGCCTAACGCTGAACCCTGCCGTTGCTGCTGCAGCCGTGGCGATGGCGGAGGCATCATCATCTGCTGTTGCGCGCGAACAGCAGCCTGCATCCTCCTCCAGGCGTCGCGCTCGCAATATGACCGGCCGTTGACGTCGAAGTAACCGTCGCGCAGCACGACGCCGCAGTCGCCACAGCGGAAGCAGCCCGGGTGATATTTTTGCGGGACCTCGTCCTCGAGGTACTGGCCCTCGATGCCGCGGTGGCAGGCCCCGCACAGGCTACCGTTAACCCGGTGGTAGTGCTGCTCGCAATACGGCCGGTCCGAGTGTACGTAGAAAGTCGCGGAGCTGAAAGGCTCCTTACATGTCGTGCATACAAAACACGCCTTGTGGTAGCGTCCCGTCAGACGTCCGTCTGCTGACGAGATCGACTTTCCCGTTATCGGCTCCTGGCAAGCCTTGCAGTTCCCGCGCGGCCGGGGATTCCGCGACGGTTGTCGGTTATGTGAGCTGCCGGAACCTTGCGTTGATGTCGTTTGGGATCGATTGCGGTTTTGAGGTTCCGAGAGCGAGGCGTCGAGCCTGTCTGCATTAGAAGCACTCCTAGGCGAGACAGGGGACTCGGAGAGGATCATATCTCGCCCGGTCGGGGCAGCTGGATCTGGCCTTAAGGTTTGTAACGGCTCTGGCTTAGGGACAGCTGGCCGCCCGCCAGCAGGAATTGATATTGGTTTTGCTGTTGACGACTCTGTCTGCAGCTCATCCATAGAACTTTGTAGATCGTCCATGAGCGCGTCGATTTGCGCCGTGTTGGAAGGCCGGCGGGGTTCGGAACGGGATCCGACCGAGCGAGCAGGGCTTGTGTTTGAGCTTGTGCGGCTCGGCTGGGACTCCTGGCTATAGCCGGAATTACTAGAAGACTGAGATATGGAAGGAGAATGATAAGGATTTCCAGCACCGAACTCGTGAGCGAGATTGATCGAGAGGCTACCATCCCGCGTCGGTGGCCGTATTAGACTTTTTCGCGGGGGCGGCGCTCGCGAAGTATCTCTTATTCCCTGAGAAGGCCGACGAAGGCGGTCGCTAGTCATCACGGGCCCATCTCCATTCCGAGTCGATGGCCTGCTCAATCTGTCTGGTCGCAGACCAGGTGCAGACGGCGCCCGGCTAGGACCCTCGGCTCGTAATTCAGTATCGGCAGATTTCAGAAGTTGATCGGGGAATGTATCCGACCGTTTGCCGAAGGCAGGCGGCTGTGGGCCTGCGTCTTCCCCTTCTCTCTGCGGCGGTCCAAAGCCACCATACCCATTCTTCCGCGGCATTTTTGGTAATGCTATGCTCCCACTCATCGCCGACGAGTTCGAGGCTGCTGTGCTAGGCCGATCAATTGACGATCCTAACCGCGAGATATCGTCGTTGGAATTTCTGGTGTCGTCCCTACTGGCCCTCTGTGGAAACGCGTTCTTGGCTGAACGAGTTCGCGCCACTTCAAATGGCCCTGGTGCGATACTGTTCATTCTTGTTAATAGATTTGTTGTCTGTTTATTAGGGCTCGTTCCATATGCTGCTTCTCCTTCGACTTCCGTCTCTGCTGAAAAACCACCAAAGGCGCTAGGTCGTCGCGGAGATCCTGCGATAGCCGGTGAGAAGTAATCATCATTGGCAGATCCCACTCCAAGGCGCCCGTTCATCGGCGTCTTCGGCGAGATTGCTTGAGAACCCGTTGAGGCGCTGACCGGCGTTAACTGATCTTGCCTTGCAAATGTTCGATCTGATAAAGTTTGTCAGAACATATTACCAACAGCATCTAATAACTTGTAGTAGACTCACTTGCTGCCGACGTGTCGACTGTCGGCGGTGTACGGGTGAACTTATCGAACACATTCTGCTTAAATGAAGACAAGGCGCCACCAAGTAGATCTGGCATTGGTGGTACGGCTGCATGGACGTCAGAGACTGGACCCTTGAGATCAAAATGACAGAATGGTTCACGTACGTTCCGATGCTGTAGATTCATTGCTACCTCCACAGACATGGTCCCCCATCATAGAAATCTCAACTTGATTGCCGCAGTTTGAGCATTTTATCGTCGGCATGAAAGCCGACTGTCGTGATAAGTCCGTCATGATTGTGATCCGAAATTCCAAACTCTTTAATATATGTATCCCGCGCCCATGTAATCATTCGTTCGTTATTGCTTGATAGCTAATGACCTTTTTGCTGTTCGTTGAGCCGTAGTTCGGTCTGCTTTCTTCTCATGTATCCAGTCGTCAAGAAGATCCCATTCCTCGTATGGATGTGGACAGTAATGGGTCTCGACAGTTGCTCGGTGTAGGCGTTGTGTCGACAAGGTCATGGGGATCTGATAAGACTGGGGGACGCATAGACGATCGAAGATCTCTGCTGTGTTACTCCCGCAAGCTGATCCGCTCTGAGGGCGTCACGAGAGCTTTGCAATTAGTAGTCCAATTGGCAGGTTGTTTCTAACGAGTTTCTCTTGCGGCGGTCCTGTTTGAGATGGTGTTTCGATGAGCGCTGCCTGTACCGGTTGATCTACGCTTGACAGCGGATTGGTGAAAAGGAGGTCAAGTTCGACAGCACTCGAATTGTGTAAAGATCGGTGAGGGTGGTTATTCCTGTTGTATCAAGAATGCGTATTGGATATCCCTGCACAACTACCCCTGGACAGTCCCATGGGGGGCACCCCCTGTAGCGATTTGATATGCACGGTTGTTTAGTGTATAACACTACACGACAGGGAAGGCTGCGATCCTGGTCTCGCTTGGCAGCTTTCTCAGATTAGGATTAGTATTATGGATTTCGTTGCGAACGACAGAGGGGTCCTCCACACAAGGTAACGTTTTGTGAATACTAGTATGACTGAGGAGATGAACATAAAATGTGAGACCAGAAGGTGGAGGGAGAGGGGAGAGAGGCGGATGGGGAGGGGGGAAGACAATATACAATATTCTATGCTAAATGTAAATACAGAAACGAACGGTGAGACCAATGTAGGAGGGAGTCAGATTTTCTGCCTTCTGACAATCCTTGGGTTGTCTCGTGGTCAGAAAGGTCAGGAAAGGGCGAGATAGTACAGAATAGGACAGGACAGCGAGCGGAAACGACAGCCAATCATCTGGGTCCCTTGCTTTGTCCTGCGCGTGTCAGGCTGCTCTTCCCAAACGGTACAACTACAGATGAAGCAGCATGTATTCAGCCATGCTGGTTTCCGCAACGGGCAACTGGATTATGTAGTCTGTTGAAATCTTATGTATCATTATGTCATTGTTCGCTAGGCACAATGACAGTTCGAGAATAATTCCAGTGATTTAGTCATGGAACCTCCCCTTTTGAGACGCAGAGGAGCGCCGAACAAGACATATACGGGTTCGTGGTACAGTAACCAGCAGCCGCCTAGGGCGCTGGAAATGAACCCAAGAACGCCACTATTGTTGCTGCGAGCCTAGCGTGCTGCGAGATGAGCTGCCTTTGTCGCTAGCGCCAACCTTGGAACCCGACCCCCAGGCCTGGCACGGGTACCTTACAGCTCCGAGCTCTGCCAGCCAATCAGCCACCCGTGCCTTCTCTCCAGAACCGGTTGAAACAAAGGGGTGCACTTTCGCCTCGCCTCTTCTCCCCTTTGCCTAAATCGGCGGTCTCGTGCTCTGTGTGCGTCGAATGGCGCCCGCTACTTCTGGCATGAAACTTCAATTCTTGGGGGAGAAAACCTGCTAAAGGGATAGTGCTTTCTCGCCGATATTGTTAGCCATTGATGCAGGCCGCAGGAATGTCTGCATATACGCAGTAAGACGGCCACCAATAAACACTGCGGCTATTACTTGATTAGGTAGATGTTAGTGCGCGCACTACTGTAAATCGATTCTCAGCAGACTTCCTACTCCAGGTTATTGTAAACATGCATAGCAGGAACTACCTCACCTATGCACTACCATCCAACATACCGTCTGCGCTTTTACACTGCTCTACAGTAACGTTGTCACAGCAAACAAAGATAATAAGAGTATTGATCCGCTCCGCTAATAAGCAGCCCTTATCCGAATCAAGCATCAAGCCGCGGAGGGTCCTCCCACCAGATCCCTGTGATAGGTCATTTGGCAAATTAATGGTCATTTCTGAAGTCCATGGTTGTTCTCGTTTCGTAAGTAAAGCCGACAGACAGTACCTAAATCCAGCACATTACGGGTGTTTTGCACCATTCCATTGCTACGCTACTAACTTATTCTACAGCACTACAGCACTACGCTATATTAGTTTTCACACTAACTGATAGGCTGCCTGCTTATGATCTTCAGTCCAGGGGGCCTGCTGGTGGGCAAAATGGAGGAGGGGGCGGAGGCGGAGTGGAGGAAGAGGAGAATAGAATAGAGGAGAGGAGAGCAGCAATGGCCGCATTCGTTACATCGCGACTGAGATCAAAAACCAGAAAACCACCAACCACCAACCAGCTATCCGATCCGGATGCGTGTCTCGTGGCCCGGCCTACTACCATACCAGTATCGTGTCCCGAGCAACGGGATCAGACGTTTCATGGTGGCCTGAAGCCCGCGGCCGCCTTGTATTGCGTGCATGTGCATTGAACATCGAGCATTCCCGCGCGGTACGAAGCACCTCTGCACTCGGCGAGACATTGGTCTAACGGTTCTCCCGCTCGTTTCGTCAGGCCATTCGCTGCCGAGCGAGACCCCTGTCGATCAGGTCCCCTGACCCAGTCTCCACCGCCGTAGTCTGGTGAAGTGCACGCTAGCACTATCTTGGCTCCTCGGCTTAATATAATCGACGCGTAGCCTCAATGATGCATTGAAGGAGCACTCGCTTGGCTTGCCTGGCAACTTCGGCAGCTGTGACCCAGCGACCGACTTTAGGGTAAGTCGGCTTTCAACTGCTGTGGAATGTAGGCAAACCCTATATCATGCAAGCCTACATATATTGATCAGATTGATGGCAGGGCATTTTCCGAGCGAACTGACTGCCGACCCTTATAGCTCAACTCTAGCGATTTTCTGTTGTCGATCTGTGAATACCATCACGCCTATAAGATCATAATTAGCATGTCCAAGAAGGTCCCCTGATCAAAAATCCCCGATAATGCCCGAGTGCTACTACACTACATAGAGCAATGCTGAGCCGGAGTGCAATGACGATAGCCAACTTGTTTGCCAAATTAGGGTAATAGGATCTATCTAACGATAGCGTCGATTCGGCGATCGCTTGAACTCCACCAGATTGGGGAGTCAGCACTCAGCGCGAGCTGCTACTGCATGTAGTAGTTTGGCTAGCCTTGTGCCTGGAGCAGTCAAGCATACATATTAGTTTAGTATACGTCGAGATGCGTTGAGCAAGTCAATAAATCGCTCGAATATAGTTATGATGTCGAATCCCGACGCACATGAGCATACCTGCTACAGCTCCCGTCTGCTACCGGCGCATTTAAGTGTATAGCAACGGGCTCCTACCTAAAATACACTGCAACGTAGCTGAAGCTAGAAGGGCATGCGTGAAGAGGACATTCATGTGCATCAACGGCGAAGTATCAATGCGGACGCAACGGGAGATGTGATGAGAACCAGAAAGGTCTCGGCACTTCTCCTGCTTGCGGTCGATTGTGGAGACTGTGTCGGGACGCCGAAATTCCAAGGACGGACACGGATCCCTCTCCTGCCTAATTCATGATTGGATCATCCGTATATGGACGTTGGGGGCAGGCAAAAGTCTCGGGTGCTTTGGAATGTTGCGGTCGTTGCCGTGTTGCAAATGTATAAGTATATATATAGTATATGCGGCCATTCCAATTGCAGTTGAACAAGACGATTTATTTGGAAACATTACCTAAACTTAGTCAGAAGATGCAGAAAGTTAACATGCAGACGCATACATCACATACATGGTTCCGAGCTTACAATTAAATCTGAATGATGCAAACAATGTCAATGACAGACACGAGTTGATCAACATAGTTGCTGTGCCGGTAAGAGAGATATGCCCTGTTGGAGGCCACACTCAGTCGGCGACGAATCTGCATCTGGATCGCATTCTATATTCTCTGTGGATGTGTATGGTAGATCGAATAGATTAATTCAGTCGTGACGATGGGTGTCGAAGTCAATAAGTATTGGCCATGCTGCAGTATGATTTGCTGGTCTGAAGACTCGACAAGTCTCAAGTTGATAGATTCTAAGTACCTAAGGTATGCACAACCAGATTCTACATCTGCAAGCACGGAACTCTCCGCAAGCGAGATGATAAGGCATACTGCTGCGTATCTTGTTGGACTGCTTGTCTTTACATAATGTAAAGATTAATATGGCATAGCACCCAATCACTCTGCTCTTCGGAACTGCAGTATAAGTTTCGACAGCATTGAAGGTATGTAGTACGTGGCAGCGCACGATAACGGAGACATTCTAAGGTATCCTACGCTAGTTGCATATGGCCAAGTGATTACCTAATTAGGGGACCAATCAGGCACCCTACAACCTTGACCCCTCCATTGTCTCACAGGTCAAACCCAGGGTCTTTTCACTGCACACATTTAAATAAATGTCCGCCGTTTTCTTTTACCTCGTTGTCGTGGGGAATCGTGACCAGTCTTTCTGTGGTAGCCGTAGACTATTCGTTCGATAATCGCCCTTTCTGCCATATCTGCCCCTCTTCTGCCTCCCAACTTCCCACCGACCGCATGCTAGGACCGAGCTAACCATGGCACCCCGAGTTTGTTGGACAACTCAGCAGTTGAACTCACCGCATCCACTACCTTAGCGGCGGGCAACTCATCCGATAAGGACGATTGCCCCTCATTTTCTTTGTAGATAGACCACTTACATACTTGTACGCAGATAGAACACGCTATGTGCCTTAGGTTACTTACACCGATAGACTCCCTGACTCCGTCTTCCGGCCCTGAATAAATACGTTAAATCTATCCCACTTTCCCCAGCTTTCCCTTTAGTTTCTCCCTTTCTTTCTCTCTTCACAATACCCCTCAAACTGTAGAATTCGGTCTTTCGCCGGATCACATCCATCTTTCGTAGACTTCGTCACAGGTCGATCGCGCTCCCGGGCCGCGGTCACACAACACCGTCAAGACGTTTTCTAATCTCCTCAACTCGTAAGGACTCTCCCAGCCCGTGTTGTTACGATATGGCTAGACTAACCTCTCTACCAGCGTCCACCACCCGTACGCAGGAGCCCGTTGCTCTTCTCCAGGCGGAAGTGCATCGGACTCGCCCTACACCCCCTAAAGGGAAACTACTGCCAGTTGCAAAACCAACCGCTATCAACCAGTAACCAAGATGGCGCCACACGCCGAACTAGACAACGGCACTGCGTACGGGAACGGACACGCCCATAACCAGCCAACAGCTGCTTCTGGCCAGAAGGAGGACATTTTCGTAGTGAACTCCCCCAACGTGACTTACACGGACAGCGAGATCCGGTCCAAGTATACTTACCGGACCACAAGCGTGGCCCGGGGCGCCGATGGCAAGTATGTTGCCACGCCCAAGGAGACGCTATACGACTTCAAGGTCGACCGCAAGATCCCCAAGACGGGAATGATGTTGGTGGGATGGGGTGGCAACAACGGCACCACCGTGACCGCCGGCATTATTGCTAACCGTCGAGGCCTGGTGTGGGAGACTCGCGAGGGCCCTCGTGCTGCCAACTACTACGGCTCTGTCCTTATGGGGTCCACCATGAAGCTCGGCACTGATGCTGAAACCATGCAAGACGTCAACATTCCTTTCCATGATGTTCTGCCCATTGTCCACCCCAATGACCTCGTCATTGGCGGATGGGACATCAGCCGCATGGACCTTGCCGCAGCCATGGATCGCGCTGCCGTGCTTGAGCCCACGCTCAAGGCACAGGTCAAGAAGGAAATGAGCCAAATGGTTCCTCTTCCGAGCATCTACTATCCCGACTTCATTGCTGCCAACCAGGAGGATCGCGCTGACAACTTGATCCCGGGCGATAAAGCCTGTATGGCTCACGTTGAGAAGATTCGTCAGGATATTCGGTATGAACGCTCCTATACCTGTCTCCAAAATATGTGCTCACTCTTCGATATAGAGATTTCAAAGCCCAGAATAACCTTGACAAGGTTATCGTTCAATGGACCGCCAACACTGAACGATACGCCGACATCATTCCCGGGGTCAACGACACGGCTGAGAACTTGTTGAAGGCTATTGAGAATGGCCACGAGGAAGTATCGCCTTCGACTGTCTTCGCCGTAGCTTGCATCCTCGAGAATGCCCCCTTCATCAACGGCTCCCCACAAAACACATTCGTACCAGGTGCCATCGAGCTTGCTTCGAAGTACAACGCCTTCATTGGCGGCGATGACTTCAAGTCCGGGCAGACGAAGATGAAATCAGCACTTGTCGACTTCCTGATCAACGCAGGCATCAAGCTGACTTCGATCGCGAGCTACAACCACCTTGGCAACAATGACGGCAAGAACCTCAGCTCCCAGAAGCAGTTCCGCTCCAAGGAGATTTCCAAGTCCAACGTTGTCGACGATATGGTCGAGGCCAATAGCGTTCTGTACAAGAAGGGCGAGCACCCAGACCACACCGTCGTCATCAAGTACATGCCTGCTGTCGGCGACAACAAGCGGGCGCTCGATGAATACTACGCCGAGATCTTCCTCGGCGGGCACCAGACGATTTCGTAAGTCGAAGCTTACCCGGCTCTACCCCGCTTCCCCTAGTACCATCCTCTCTACTGACCTACTGTGCCTTCTATGTAGCATCTTCAACGTCTGTGAAGACTCCCTGCTAGCCTCACCTCTCATCATCGACCTGGTCCTCGTGACGGAGATCATGACGCGCATCCAATGGCGCGCGCACACCGACGACGAGTTCAAGGGCTTCCACAGCGTCCTCAGCATCCTCTCCTACATGCTCAAGGCACCGCTCACACCGCCCGGCACCCCCGTCGTCAACGCCCTCGCCAAGCAGCGCGCCGCGCTGACCAACATTCTGCGCGCCTGCGTTGGCCTAGAGCCCGAGTCCGACATGACGCTTGAGCACAAGTTGTTCTAGGATACTCAACACTCCAACACTCTTTGGGGTGATAGCTCCCTGTCACTGATTGAGCTTGCAGCTTTTGAATGCCTGCAGGCGATGATACAGTGAATTGCCACTATGTAGCCACTATGTTTCATTCGACCTTTTTTTGGACTGCTGCGGCAGGTTTATTCAACCCTTTTATCACGCTGCCACGGACTTCAACATCCTGGTGCTTTTAAAATGTCTCGTAGCAAGAATTTTCAATACAATATTGACTACTTTATTGCTTTCAACGCTTGCCTTATCTTTCGTGCACGTAATATACCTGTGATGGCTTGTGAACTCGCCCAAGAGTCTTTGCTATTCCTCGACGAAACTTGATTCTCTAAGCTCTGCATTGTATCACATGTTCCTGATCCGCTCCTGCTTGGCTGGGCTCCCTTTAGGGGAGGGCCCTAGTTTAGGTCATCATTATACAGTAGTCAGTGTGTAAGTGGAATGGGTGAACGTACTTAGCCACTAAGTGCTGAGAAGTTTTCAGAAATAAAACAGGATAACAGGCATTCAGGATGGAGAAGAAAAGGTAGAAGACAATTGGGTAATTTCTCCTTTGTCGAATTGAACTACGTTTCCTTTGGTTATTGTTCTACATCATAATAACTAAATTGACTTCTTGGCGGGTCAAGGACGTGTAAATTAGGTTATTTCCTGACGGCTTGAGTCCCTGTTGTGCGCGAGCCATGGGCTCATATCGTTAGGTATAGATACGAACGTACCAAAACTTGCTGGGCTCAGTAAATACTTGAGCGATTGTCACGCCTGTATAAGCTGTTGAGCGCTGTCGCGCATCAATGGCGTCTTTTATGCGCGAGAGGAATAGTTTGCGGGAACGAATCTCAACGCCTAAAAGCTTTCAATGTTGAGTTGAACTCTTGGTCACGTAGGGGAAAAAAGGGGGGTTTTCTCGATTCATAGTTGATTAAGCGTCGCTTCCATAATTGAAAGTGTTTAAACATTGAAAATAATTAAGCCTTAGAATATTTACTCAATTAGGCGGCGGGTACAGGAATCGTATCATCTGTGAGTGAACGTTACAGACATACGCCGTTCATACACCTACGCGCTATAAGATAGATCTGGCTACTCTATGAATCAAGGAAGAATGGATAGACCTCGGAGAAGCTACTTGCTTTAACCACTTCTTTGTGAGCCCTTTCACCTACTCATGCTACTAAGGCCCGACGTCGCATAGAAAGACGAAGTTCATTGAGCCAGGAACTTGAAAGCGAAAACAATGGAATTGTCCCAAGATCAAGATCCTTCGGCTGTGCTCAATTGATTGTAGGGAATGACTCTTTAAACGAGATTGTATAGATGAGATACAGTGTATAAGTAGGAGGTAGAGATTGACACTTCTATTACGAAATAAACCACAACCGCAAACCACAACACTACCAAGATTCGAACGTAGTCCAGTCAGAAACTTGACAGCTTCTTCCTAGTACCAGACTATCAAGGTCACCACGTTGAAGACACCATGGATTCATACGAACCAGTCAGCCTACCCTACACGGCCCCGGCGCTTCCAGCCGAGCTCCCAACTACCGAAGAAGTGCTCAGCTCTACTCAGAGGCTCAAACGACCTATGGATTCTCTCGGAATCGGAAAGGCCGTATGGGTTGTCCGCGTTGGCACACACTTTTTAGCCAAATATGGCCCATTTGTAAGAGAAACCGAAGGCCAGACTATGCTTTTCGTGAAGAAGAATACAAATATTCCCATACCCGAGGTTTACGCCCTGTACAAATTCCAGCACGAAGGTGAGACTTATACTATGATTATCATGGAGTTCGTCGAGGGTGTACGACTCGATAGTTACCTGAAGAAAGCGGGTCGGCGACAGTTGGATATGACCAGCGCGCATCTAAAGGCGCAAGTCGATGAGTTGCGAAGCATTCCCGCTCCCAACTATTACGGTTCCGTTGGCCGGAAGCCTCTTTATCATTGCAGGGACGCTCGGGAGTACGGTCCTTACAACACCATCACTGAGTACATAGATGGCTACCTTGAGATAGTGACTGTCAACAGGAAGTTGTGCGACATCTACGCTGATATCGTGAAGGACTTCACTTCGATATTGTGCCGTACTGCCACTAATGCCAAGCACGCTCACCCAGTTTTCACCCACGGAGACCTGCACGAGCTCAACGTCATTGTCCGCCCGGACGGCACACCTGTAATCATCGACTACGAGCAAGCGGGCTTCTTCCCGGCGTACCAGGAGTATGCTGTTGGTTGCGAGCTGGACAGGTACTTTGAATGCCTGAGCGATAAGTGTCTTCTTGAAGTCGCAGTTCTTAACCGTTTTGATGTGCAAGTAGCTAAAAGAATGATGGAGGTCCAAGCGAGTCAAGGTAGGGAGAAAATCGATGCTGCAAACAACTTAGGCTAAAACGGAACTAGAGAGTGCTTGAGTATTGTTTTAGAATCACTGAAAATTGCAAGACCGAGTATTTTCTTTTTTAAACTTACTGAACATTTTAATTCCAATTCATATTGCCCCAAAATATGTCAAATACGCACAAGTGATTACACTGCCTTTCAAAACTAGCCACACTCCGCTTTTCCTCTGTTTGAGTTGACTGTCATGTTGAGTAATATGTTGTACATCTCAACAGGCGATAATGATACAGCGAAATAATCTGGAACATACCATTTGATAACACTGACCGGGTCATGCCCTCTCCAGCCCAATTGGCATCGCGATAATCTTCGTACTTCCAGAAATAAGAAAATCAGCAGCTAGTTCAAATTGAACGCGGCATTATATGCCGTCGCGAGAATGTAATTATACTTAGCTAACTGCATGCAAAGAGACTTGTTCGTCGAGATCGAATCTAATAGGTTATACCAGCGAAGGCGACTAAGATATTGTTCCAAGCTTTGGGGAATCAATGCCGGTGAGGTTAGCAATTCTGATCCGCGATTATCTCTGGATGACTTGAAACAGAGAGGGACTGATATATGTAGTATATTTCTAAGATAGAGACATCAGTCTGGCGACTTTTAGCAGCTTATAAGACGTCATTTCGAGGGCACAAAGCTAAAGTCTCGCAATCTTCACGTTCATAATTTTACTATGATAGAGTTGAGACCTTGGGGCTCGTCGTGTTGGTAATCATACGCTGAAAGTCAATAAACTTGAAGTGGCAGTGTAAAACGACGATAGTCATTGAGACGACACGCATCTCTATGCCGGCATTTCATTGACATCTAAGATCCACCACCAAAGCACACCTCCACAGGCCCTCAGAACTCGCCGCCAGGACAGATCCAATTCATCACCTCTTCCTCAAGGAGTTATAGTGTTCTCCAAGACCATACCCATGGCGATAATACGCCAACCAAATAGTCTTCCTATCCACAGCACCACCACCACCACCACCACCCGGCTCTATCGTCTCCGTCCGCCCATCCTGCACGACCTTAATCTCAACCTGATACGCACTCGCAAGCGCAAGCAGCTCCAGCTGCCCGCCCCACTCCGCCGTGTCCCGGATGCGCGGGACGTAGCTCTCCAGCGGCTCCTCGAGGAACGGCGCGAAGCCGTCCGGGTGCTTCTCCATGTACTCCGTCGCGACCCTGCGCACGACTCTATACGGCGGCGTCTTATCATCCCTGCCATCCCTGCTATCTGAGTTCCTGCTATCCGAGGTTGAGGTTATTGAGGATGAAGATAGTGAAGATAGGGACGGAGACGGGGAGATGGCCATGTTCTGCTGCGCAAGCTGGTCCGCCACCGCCGAGAACAGACAGTGCCCATCGGGCGCGATCTCGTGCTCGACCAGCCCGTGGGCGCTGAAGGCGCGCTCGAGGGCCGACCGCTCGAGACCCCGGTGGTCCGTCATCGTGCGCGCCTCTTGCTCCGCGGCCACGGCGGCCGATTCTCGCTCCGCGGCGCGCCGCGCCAGACGGTCTTTCTGGCGATTCCGCTTCTTGCCTCCTCCTCCCCCTTGTTCCTGTGGCTGTGTCTGCGTGTCGAGTTCGGAAGGCGGGGCTAAATCGAAGGATACCGTGGTCTTTTTTAACTTATCGGTGATATGCTTTGTGTCCGTTTCCGCGTCGCCTCTGCTTTGCGTGCCGTTCGTTATCGTGTTCTGCTCGGCAGCGCCATTAGGTTCTTCGTTGTCCTCTTCCTGCTGCTGCTCTCCGCCTCCCGCCAGCGCGTCCAGTTCTGATTCCTGACGCTCTTTCAGATCCCGTTCGAGACCCGCGCACTCCTCGTTGACGCCCTTTCGCGTCTTCTTGGTCGCGTTCTTCTTCTTGCTGGTGATGCGCGATTGTAGGTCCCGCTGTTCTTTGCGGTGGCGTGCTTGCATTTCTTCTAAAGTCTCCATGGTGGTGATGCTTGCCAGTATACAGTGCAAATTTTCGAGACTTAGACTCGGTCCTGGAGTTCGGTATATCCCCCCTCTACTTTCAAAGCAAGTAAAAAAAATAATGGAAGTGTAAATAAAAATTTCGATGGACTTTGAGAAGTTCAAAGTTAAGCTACAGCTCTCAGACTAAACGTGGGGTTCTGACGTGGGGTTGAATGCTGGTTGGTAGTGGGTCCAGAGATGCTGCTGTATTTACCTAGGTATACAAACTTCATGTGTACCTTCGTAGTACTACTACTGAGTCTATACTCAATACTCAACTATTGGTGTTTTCCGGTCAGATCACTTCGATCTCTCTAGATGGCACTGGCTACAAGGTAAGACTCATATGAATAAGTATGTATGAAGTAAATTGATCGTTCAGTTGTTGTTCCTATTAATAGCATATAAAACATTCGCGAACCCTGCCGATCACAGCCGGGGGAGCTCTCGAGGCAGCCTGTGGTCATTATGCTGCAACTACAAATTTTAAGGCCAATGTTCTGACCCGCACCTGGCCGCGCTCTTCCATCTATCCAGTACAGAAAAGGGAGAAAGCAGACAAACTTATGACGCCGGGTCCTATAGATGGTCGACTTTTTATACACAAACTGGCAGGTCGCGTAAACCGCGCTCTGGTGTGGAAGAAATGGTATCCTCGTCTACCGTCTCGCGAAGCAGCACATGATTCCGGTCTTACCCAAGAACCACAAGCAGCCGATGAAACGGACGAGTGATAGAATGGCCGTGGCAATAAGAAGGAATTTGAAGTAGGCGGCGGTTCTGTCCGAAGTTTTGCCCTGTTCCATGTTAGCATGCCGCTACTCCTAGATTTACTCTTATGATTTAAACTTACACCAATACCGAAGGCGGCGAGACTGTCACTTGTCACACCAATAATGAGCGCAAGGTTAGTGAACAACCAGGTAATGACGAGTGATGTACGGAAAGACTTGTAGGAGTCTTCGAGATCAGGCTTATCGTCTTCTGGCTCAGACTTGAACGGAGCCAAAGCACGCTTGACGGTTTGTTCGAACTGGCTGTCGATATCTTCCTGAGGTTTTTCCACTTCTTCTATAGCTGCATCACCCTTTTCGTCTTTCACGACTTGTGCTGTCGGCAGAGCCTCGGCCTTGTCTGAACCCTTGGTACCCCATGAGACATCATGCCAGTTGTTGAATGCGTAGACATTTAGAATGTTGATATAAGTTGACGCAAAAATCAGATACTGGGGGAACGAATGGAACATGTGCCATGGATCCAGATAGAGGAAAGAGGCAATGTAGTACAATCCGAAAGTGGCCAGCAACGCGACGATAATGATACCAACTTCAGCATTCGTCGTAAACAGGGATTTCAGCGCGTCACCTGCGTCGTCACCTGCAAACTTATTGCCTGAATTCGTGAAGGCGTTGACTACGAGGTAAACCGAGAGGATGATGATATAGAATTGAATCAAACCAAACAGTCCGAAGGAACTGATGTATTGCCATTTTGAACCCTTGGGACGGTTACCAAGCGCGAGGATGAACTGGAGGATAACGAATGCGACGTATAGATACTGCAGAATGATGTTGATAATGGGCGTGGCGCTGTTTCCAAAGGGCCAGCCATGATTGCCGTTCGAATCCGAAGGTGTACCAACCAGGTCCATGATAACAGTGGTGGTCAAGTAGTATGATGCCAAACTGAACCAAGTGAAAATGACGTTTGCGACGTTGTAGATGAGCTGAAGATGCAAGAAGAACATGCGCAGGATGTTGTGACCGCTCTTGTACATTCGGCCGAAATGCATGAGGGAATAAAGCGAAGCAGCAAAAGAACCGTTGAGCCATCGACGACGTTGGCTGATGAATTCCGGCGCGCCTTCGGGTACATCAGTTTCACCCTTAGCCGCCTTGATGTATGTTAGATGCCATTTAGAGCCAGCCTTGGCGACCAGCTCGAAACACAGAATACGATCTTCGGCCAAGAACATGTTCTTCTTGAAAATGTTCATGCCTTCAATACCCTTCTTGCCCAGAATCTTCGAAAGAGTGTGATCACCGTGGAAGTATTGCTCCAAAGGTCGACCCATAATCGCTCGGAAGCGGTACGCAGAGAAGGCACCAGGAAGCACAGAGACGTAACCAAAAGAACTCTCAAGAGGTTTGTCCAGAATGTTAGAGATCTTGTACTCGAAGTTCTGCACGGCAACTAGGGGATTGAGCAGCTTCTTGCCGCCCTTGCCCAACATGGCGTGAATTTCACCACAAGCACCACCGAGATCCTTATCGTTGTAGAAGCCTTCCCACAATGCTAGGAGCGACTTTGCTCCCGGTTTCGTGCCGGCGTCGAGCAGAATGCAGACCTCGGGGTTCAAGATACGGCCAAACGCATTGAAGAGCCAACGGTGAGAGTTAATCTTCTTGCTGTTCTTCTGCTTCAGACAGAAGATCATCTGAACCGGAGGTAGTGTCTGAGGGCTGTCCTCAGTCGGTGATGGCCGAATGAGCTGCTGGTTTGGCGTCACAGACAGTTGAGTGGTGTACTCGAAAATGTGAGCAATGGTTTCCTTGCCGTTGACCTCCTTCTTGATGATGCCGTCTTGGAATACACCAATAGTTGCGAGTACATCCAAAGTAGCTTTATCTGCTTTCTCTATACCATCGAAGACAAAGCAAACAACGATCTTCTGCCAAGCAGGGCCACCCTTATTCCAGAATGTAGACTTCTTCAAGTTGACAATGTCGCGAATGTTCTGCATGACACCATGCAGCGTTCGGGCAAACAGGACCTTGTCTTCGTTGTAATAGGTAATGGCAATGAGGAGCTCGGTGTGCCTGTTGTACATTCTCGGGCGAAGATCGTATCCATTCTTGAGGGTGAAATCGTTAGGGTCGCAGGTCGCAGCAGTATATCGCATGTTCACGAACTCGCCGGTGCCGCTCTCATTGTCGGCGTACTTAGGCTGGACGGAATTCTTGATAGCACTTGGCACAGGATAATCTACGCTGAGAACTGATCCCTGGACAAGCTTGACCTTTCGCGTGGCGTAACGCTTGAGGCCGCCAGGTGCCCCGCCCGGCTGCTGGCGTCGGATCCAACTCTCGTCGGAATCTACGGTTGAGGCTGGCCGAGGTGTGCCTGCGCCGAAACCAAAGCCAGTATCATCCAGCTGGTGCCCTCCGTATGCTCCTGCATACTCGTTCCCGTAAGGCTGCGGGGTCTGGGTCATAGGGGGAGCATTTGTTGCGTAAGACTCGGTGAGACTGTAGGCGGAGACAGGGCGCACTGGAGGTGTATGCGCGCCAAGTCGATCTTGCTCATAGTGGCCCTGCCCTTGGGAGAGCAGGTGTCGCTGCGATTCATCGTCGTCGTGATCCACGGGCGGTAGATGATACTGTAAGCCATCAAGTCAGCTGCAGAACCTTAAAGAAGAGCTGAAACCCAGCATGATAGATATAGTTATGGTTATGGTTAAGGTTAAGGTTAAGGTTAACTCTTGCACATACCGTGCTGCCTGTAGGGAGGTCCTGCAGATGATGCCCGTCATACTCATTATTCCCGGGAGGATTGTACGCCATGGTTGCGATGGGCTCAGCGGGCCGTTATTCGCAATAACCAAAAGTGCTTCTTGACCAGCTCACAAAATGTGCCAACGAAACCAGAGCTTTAAGGGGGATGGATGGCTGTCTCGATGGCCACTGCTGATGCACGGAAGCCTGAGTCGTAAGATGAGACGATCTAGGGGGCAGAAGCTCTCTAAGTTGATGATGGCCCCCCACAAATGTGACAAAGAGCTACGAGGTGGAAAGCGAAGGGACTGTTTGCAGGAGAGCGAATATCACGCTGCAAGACGATGATAAATGGAAAAGAAAAGAATGAAGCTGTAAAGGACAGTGTGATGTGATGGATCACCCAGCCTTCGGTAGGTAGGTAAGAGAAAATCTCTTCGCCGTGGTAAATTGTTTCAGAAGGAAAACAGGGAGAATGTACATGGGACAGTGACGCCTTTAGATAAACTCGTGTTTCTTCAGGCTGGGATCTGCAGAAGCGCAAAGCCACTGTACATGTGCGGCCCTGGTACTGTATACATGCCCTAACAGGCTACTGCCATACCTGTAGTCTCAGGTAGCTACCTGCAAACAGTGTACCTATTACACTATTACAGCAGCGGCTGGGCCGAGTGGGAGTTGGCCACAGGAGACGCCCAGACAGAATGAGCCAATCAAGAGACCTGAGTGAGAGACCGCTCCAACTAGTCAGTGTGGCTCAGCTGCGCGAACGGCCCAGGAGATTGGCTATGTTTGCCCCTACGGACTACGAGTATGCTGACGCGCGACAGCGCAAAGCGTGCCTACCATAAACGCTCCCGCTGCCTCATAGACGCAAGCCGGTTGTAAGATGAACGAGACCTATCTATATAGTATATTAACCTTAGGCTCCTTTCAGACAAGTTTGATCGTATAAATTTACCGTTTACTTTTTGAGAAAAACGACCTTTTCCATTTAGCATCCCTACTTATGATTTGCCCACATCAATAAGCCTTGCGCACTCTACCTCGGTTGAGCTATTATTAAGTTGCGGTAACATATAACATGCACTTTGAGCGTACAGACGACAGATGCTCTGTACACCTGGCAGATGTACGTGGAACCATAAAAGCACCCATTAACTCTTCAGAAGGCACACACCAGCAACCAACTTGGTTGGTGTCAGACTGATTCACGAATCGGTATTTTTCTTAGGTTCGCACCACCCTTTGCGCTGTAGCGACTTTTTTGATCTTACACGTAAACGTACAGTAGAACAGTGCGCGCCAAGAGCGGATCTGAGCGGATATTGCTGCTACCGGTACATGGTAGCAAGCAGCTGCATGTGCATGGATGACCTCAAATGCAACGTCCCAATGCAGACTACTTAGACCAGCCGACCACCATATACGTCACTGGTGAAGAAGTCTCCCAACTTGACTTAATCAGATATGTAGGTATGCCAATATGCTAGAGATTCCTTAGTTGTAGTGTAAAACTATATGAGCAAAGGGTCTTGTTTCTTTACTGTCCCCGAATCGCATGAGTCGAGACAAGGCATAATGAAAGTGAATTATACTTTTGCCTTATGTAGCTAGTTCAGCTGACGGGTCTAGCTCAGCCACAGCCTTGGAGCTAAATACAGCCGTAGTATCCTGCCGTACTACACAGCCAAGGAACCCTCCGGAGGTACCATAAGTAGCCCCTGGACACTAAGAAGACACGCAATTCATTTCACAGGACTCAGCGGGCAAGCGGGTATGCTGCGCCTGCACGTACGTAGGGAGCACCGCAGGGCAGACAAAACCTGCTTGCGTTCATACACCTAGGTCGGGGTAATTAAGTAGGCGATGAACCGTGGACGTACTTCTATTCCGTCCGGCCGATTTCTCCTCAAAAGGACAGTTAAATATCTTGTGCAATGCATATAGGGCCGTTAGCGAGGGTAGGTAGGTATTGTATGAGGAAGGTATTCCCTTGGCGTCTTGTTGGTTGTCTAAAACTCGTATTTTCAGGGGCTTAAATGATCTCCTGAATGGCAAGTACTTGCGCTACACTACATTGGCAGCCTGGGTACAAGAAAAGGCTAGGAGGTCCCTAAATAGAAAGAGGTACCGGCAGTACACGATACTGTTGGTGCACAAGATAGTGCGTCCACTTCTGCTGTATGTCCAGCATGCCTAGTCTAAAAAGAAGCTCGCTGTCGCCAGTTGTATTGTCGGATTGTGAGCATGAAACGAACTGCCCCATATTCGTTCAACGCCAGCTGCATACGTACTGCACCTGTAATCTACCTACAGTTGTTACTTGTCGAGAGCACCGACCTGCGCTCCTTTAAGATCCCATCCATAGAACTGTATGATCTGTTATTCTGTAGTATACAATCATAATATGCATACGCTCTAGGTTCTCGGCTCGTCAGAAGTTCCTGTTGTTATGTTAATGCCATACAGACTTAAAAGTACTTGGTAAGGAGGTGAGCACACTACTACTTGGAAGTACCTGTGGGAAAATGCTGTGGAGTTTTGATAAAAATAGAATTAAGCAGCTCACAAAGTACACATATGATTTATACACTGTGTCTGTCACTGTGCTAATGAAAGAAAAGGGGGACCCTTACCTTTTGATGAACCCCATATGAAGCAGTAAGACTTAAGGTTTAGGGCTGGCTGTTATCCTGGCCCTTTAACTCTGTAAGCATGCCTCGAAAGTAAAATTTGCCCTTAATTTCAGTACATGGGCAATATGGCTTTGCCAGCTTGATACAGACTACAAGTAAAGAGAGGAGCCTCAGTGTTTGCAACACAAGCTAGAACTGCTAATAGGTAATAAGGGTCAAATGCGATATACGACAGGCGGTGCTTGATCGCTCATAACCAGTATTGCTTAATACCGTGTATTATTTACTATCTTGTTTTTGCATGATTTTGCTGTCTCACATCAGCACCGCTCACGTGGCCTAACACAGACCGCCTTGATGAAATTCCGGCACTGCATGAGGTTATATATTGGCAGTGTTTTCCCCAGTCAATGAAAAGAGCTGTTGGCTCACGGCTATAGGCTGGAATAAGGCTGGACGGGCTGACCCCAATCTCTTGCCTATTGTGATGATGACATCTGTCCCTCTCTAATATAGATATCGCCCTCTCACTTCAACTGGCAGAGAAATTTTGTTCGATGAGTCGTGCAATGATAGCCGCTTTCACGCATACATATCGATAGATTCGTTATATGTACAAGACACTAACTCCTGATGTCTAGTGTTGAAAAACAAACATGCCGGAAGACATTGGCAAACCTGAATGTCAGACAGCACGATCTTAACATAAAACGTATTCACCGCAGCTGGGGATCCTATCTAAAGTCAGATGCTGTGTTCTCTTTGAAAGACTCGGTCTTATTAGGCTAGTTCGTTGCTACAGACCAACCGTCTATTGAAATAGTCCGGTCGTGCCATGGCATTACTGAGAAGACCCAAAAGACTGACACCTTCTTTGCCGTGTTGCCACGCAAGCACATTACCCGCAACAACTTCTGGGACTGGACTTTCTTTAAAAGTCGATTGAAACCCACTCGAGCCACTCAATAAATTTAAGCTCTTTATAACTACCGGGCCCTCAGTCCGCCTTTGGAAAATTCGCCGATCTAACTGGGGAAGAGTTGTTGAGTTAAACAGTCTGGCCATTGACGATCCTCTGCCCGGGGCCTGAGAGGCCTCGGAAAATATGGGATCATCGCGGAACGATGGCTTCAGAAAATCTCTTTGCTAGCTACTTATTTGCGATATTGTAGAATGCCACTATGTCATTGACGTTATAGCGACATTTCTAGCGCTGTGTAAATTAAGACATACTCAAAGTGTGAGTAAAATATAGAGTATCATGAGATATCCGTATACTCGTGCATGATTGGCGTTAAGACAGCTATGCAAGCAATCTGAACGGCTTTTTGCTGATCCCATGTGGCTATCCCAGATCTGTTTAGGTCTCGGCCTCACGCCTCCAAGTTTAGTGCTGTTCGAGAAGCGCCGCTAGTGGATATCTACCTCGTAATTAGTCTGCGGCGCGTGGTAATAAGGCGTTAAATGTTCTGCACTACAAAAGGCGATACAAAGGTCACGGTATCTCTGGTGCGCGCATTGTATGCGCGTTAGCTGCACAAGTCGCCAGCTGCAGGCCATATTATTTTATAGTGCCAAAGTAAGAACACGTCTTGCGATCTGGCGATGGTTATCAACTATACCCTGCCTATACTGAGCCGGGGGTCATATTCCTCTCAGGGCACCAGATCCTAAGAGCAGTCTATTAAGCAGCCACAGACCAATCAGAGGGCAGACCCGCCCCCCTTGGAGGGTCCCTGTATCTCGCCAGACCGCTGGTGCCTTTCGGTATTTAGTCTAGCGGCTCTCCGTGTTGCCATACCTTAGTGGCCCATGGTGTGCAACCCGCCCCCAGCGCTGCCGGCTGCCAGTTCGATATTAACCCGTACCCGCAATTTGTGTTTCCAGTGCCCTTGCGCAGGGCCCTGAGCAGGTAGTGTACTGGAGAGAGCCCCGTCCACTTCGTCGTCCCTGGCCTGCATCCTCCTTTGTCTCCTCTTCCCCTTCCACGTCTTCGGTCGCCCTCTCACCACCCGCCGCATTCCAACCCCCAACCAAGTCCTGCCCACCATCAATCGCTTCGACCACAGCTTCTCTCCCCCCCAAACAGCGACGGTGTCGACGACGGGTTATTTTCTATCGCCCTCCACGTCCCGCGGATACTTGATGTTCCTCATGTCGTTCTAGATTGCACGCAACCGGCAATCGCTATATTATTATTATTGTTGTCTTAACTCGTTTCGTTTCGTTTCTCTGAGCTAGTCTCTTTGTCACTCGTTTGATCAAATCCTTCATTGCTCATCCTTTCCTGCCCCTACCTCACGACATCTACATCTCGTACCATTCCGCAGATATCGCTTTCGCTTGGAATCCAAGATATTTAGCTGGAAATATACCCTACAATCGCCGAGTTCACTCGCTCTCGTCAACTGAGACTGGAACAACGGTCCGCCCCCTAAATTGACAAGATCTGCAGCGCGCACGCCAATCGCCAAGCCTCTTTCCAGATTGTTGATCTGTCACAAAGCTACAATCGACTGCAAACGCCATCAAATATAATTCATCGCCTGCTTAGAAGTTTATTCAAGTATATCATCGAATATGGCAGGAATACCCGGTTTCGTTGGCTTCGCAGTCGGTGAGTTCTGCTACTCCTACGTCGCAGGATGCCCAACTAACCGTGACGTTCAGACGAAGACGTTAGCTCCTCTTTACTCAAGCGCCAACAAGGATGTGTTCTATGTCCAGACACACCTCCCGACTGCCCAACATGCCCTTCCGGCCAGAGCTGTGTTGTGAATTATCAGACTTGTGATATGTGTTCGCATACTGTATGCCAACCAGATCCTACCAAGGCCGCATCCAGCAGTAGCTCGGGGCCTAATGCTGGAGCAATTGCTGGTGGTGTGATCGGTGGTCTAGCCTTAATTGCGGCTCTAACATACTTGTTGTGGAGGTTCTGCATTAAGAACAAGAGAGGCAGCTATGCCGAGCAGTGGCAAGGAGAAGGTGAAGGGACGAAGGAACGTATGGATAACGATTTCGCCTCAAGACGATCACAGAGAGAGTCAACGCACACAGTACATTCTATTGCCTCGACCGTCTTGACTCGAGCCTCGAATATTATCCAAATAGCCTACATCCCGGGCGTCACCAACCGAGCAACACCAACCTCACCTACGCTACTAGTCCCACCCGTACCCCCAATTCCTATCGCCCATGCCGAAAGCGCCACTTCGTCTCCTTACGAGGATCAACATTTCTTTGTACCAGGCGATCTTCGCGACTCAACATATTCTGGTATCTCTAATTATACCGACCGAACGTCCTACGCTCGCACATCGTATGCTCCTCGTTCCAGCGTGGCTTCTACTATCTATGGAAAGAACGTCGTTGTTTCGCCTGTGCCAGCACAGAAAGGCAACTTCCTGAAACCATCCCTTGTCAGCGTCAAATCACGCGCTGCCAGTACCAACAGTGACGACTCGGCGCCCCCAGTCCCTTCCGTGAACTACGAGAAATATGACAGGCCTCCCCCGTCTCCTGCTTTCAGTATTGGCTCGACCTTTTTCAAGAACGCCAGTGCGTCAACTGCCACCTCGGTAAGGCCGCAGGTTGTGCGTGTCGGTACCGGACCTAAAACCGTCGATATCAAAGCCTCTTCGTCCAAATCATCGTCCAGTTCGGCGACACCAACGATTGCGGAGCTTGAGAGTCCTGGGCCTCAGGTTCTCGCGCGTAGTGAAGCTACTACACCGGGTAATGAGCGCGAGTCAGTTGCTGTGACTCTAATTGAGGATGACACGCCGACCAGCGATCAAGGTCCCTTTTCGGACCCTCCCGCGGAGAAAAGCCCTACAGGGAAGAATACCACAAGGAGGAACAGTTCACTTAGCGCTGTGATTGAAGAGTCGACACGGCGTGCGTCACAAATTGACCCTTACCGGCATTCCTCAAACGCTGCCAGAAACAGTAGCCCATTTGGCGACGAAAATGCATTGCGCGAATAAAAGGATTCCCCACTAGGCATAGTGTTATCCTATGAAGTATATCTTGATGAGATATGGGGTACGCGAGGAGCACTGGTTGGACTGGATTATTGTTTTTCTCTCCTGATCTTCCTATTTATCTGTTACTTTTCGACGATCTGCGATTGCACCAGGAGAAAAGAATGTTGGTCGCATTCTTTTCTGTTTTTTGGGTCAACCTGTTCCCGGTCAAGCTAGATTTATTTGGCGTTCTGTTACAATTACCCTTTTGTTTTCTTCAGGAGAATCCTTGACACAATTAGCCACGTTGAAGCGCTCAGTTTCAAGCTCCTTGGTTATCTCAGCTCTGATTAGTGCTCGGGTTGCATGAGCAGCGAGAACCAGGGCTCGATTTACTTCACCATCTCTGTTTACCGATTGGGTGGTGCTTTGGCTACTTTACTGAACATGTCTCCCTATGAGACGATTTTGTATGTATACACAGGTATTTCCAGAGGCGTAGCGTAGCCTGCCGCACCTGTTTTCGCGACCAGTGCCTGTAGATTCTACAGCGAATTTCAGCTTGTACATACGACATACTTGCATGGTGCCATGTTAATGCCTGTCGTTCATGCCTTGCTCTTGCCTTGCCTTTAGACTTTAAAGTATCCTCAGCGATGTTATTAGGTTTTCAGCATGAGGAGAACAGCAATCGATGTAGTACGTAGCTCAATCTGTTTTCTCGCTTTTATGATAACCCGACAACCGGGTTTAATTACTAAGTACTTAGTTTACGGACATGTCACAAACTAAGCAGAGGGTGGTGCTGTATAACAGATTTTGCTCGTTCAATCTGTAGCAAGCAATATTCCTGCAGTTCTTAATTACTATGCATCTCCTTATTTATAAGTTTTCCACGCACTCCGGCGCATACTACTGTAGATTCCACCTTAGATTGATCATGCTAGACGCCGCAAACTTGCATACTGGGCTGTTATCTGATGTACTCTTCATCATTTAGCACATCCCATCCTCCCCAGACACCTACCCTCCGAGCCCTCTTCCCTTTCTTTAACTTTTGTGATTGCTCTAATGGTGTTACGGGATACAGGATGCGATTGATTGGTCGATTGATTGATTTGTTAGATGGACATGTACACCTGATACCTGAGATGCAGGCGGTTCTGCAATAATAGGATTCGCTCACCGGGTTGGTTTGCAAGGGTTGGTTGGTGTCTGTGAGTTCCTCCGCGTATAGGTCCTGTTCACTGGAAGGGAATGAGGAGCGGGTTGCTGGTGCTGTGGGATCGAGAGGTGTTTGAGGATGAGGTTGATCGGTATTACTATTACATGTTAAGGTGAAGAGTAGTAAGAAAGGAAGGATGATGGTAGTAGGTCGTTGTTGGATGCGAATCGCGACGCGAGTTGGGTCTTGGATAACGCGGTTCAATGACTACCTGCGACGACCACATGAGAAGTAAAGTGTATGTATGAGGACATAGATGAGGATAAGACGGCCATGTCTTCTAGTCCACCAAAGTTATGCTATCCGTTAGCTAAGGCTAGAAGTAATATCATTACTTCACAATATAAGACCCAGGATTTAAATACCACTTCCATCCCAGTTATTAGAAGAGTCGGAACTAATCTATAGAAGGCCCATATCAGTCTCAACACATTCTTGAAGGAAGAAGCTTTAAGGAGCCTGCATCCTCTCGGCGAAGTACGTGCTGAGAGCTTCACGGTGTGATTCGATTAACGATCTCGACGAGTCTATTGAAACATCTCTAGGAATCAAGCATCGTAACAACGTGAGTTTCTCAAGCATGTTAGTAGACCAGTGTCTAAAAGCTATCTTCTTATAACAAGGCACACGCAGGGCACTTTATGTAAGTAATCACGAAGATATTTGAACGTCAAGATTAAATCTTTTCAACCTATAACATCTTTCCGAATTGAGGTTTTACTTTGACCACAAGCAATATATCGCGATCACAGTTGTGCATTGCTTTTGCTTCCCGAGTTATGACTGCATCGAAAATCTCACCTGAGCTGTTGTGTAGGTTGGCCCCGTTCAGATGCCATGGGTCAGCAGAGTCAGAGAAAGTGTCACTTTCCGAACACAACAAATTTTCTCATCAATGAATTTGAATAGTTGCTCTTAAAGTTGTAGTCAGCTGTGTCAAAGTGACTCCAATTTGGGGCTATATATAACCTTGTAGCAGATGCTATATGGTAGTGGTTGGCGTAACCTCCGAGCGACAACGGCGCTCGAGCCACTCATGCCTGAGTCATATCAGCCAGATAAGAGAGGTGGAAGCCCGCCTGCAGCTGGTAGCGTGCCTGCCCCTCAATTAGCCAACCAACCCCACCATTGATTGCCAGATAATTCGTTTCGGTTTCTCTTAAACTAGCAGCCTGAGTGAAGCGTGCAAGATTCCCCAGGCCGACTGCGACTCTCAACCCGGGCAATTGCCGATCGAGACGATATCCCGTGCCTTCAAAGGACAGGACCAGTCAAAAAGATGTCTTCCAAGGAAGCCAAGCCCAAGGAGGCCAAGCAGCCCAAGTCCAAACCCGCCAAAGGCGGCGCTGCTGTCGAGCTCGAGCTTCGCCCGGCACCGTCTTTCCTGGAACATCGCATCTCCCTCTTCGACAAGCTGTGGAACGAGCAGCAGCAACAATATGCCCAGAAGCCGCGCGAGCCAATCAACATTACCCTGCCCGACGGCAAGGTCCACGTCGGCACGTCCTGGGAGACCACACCCTTCGAGATTGCGCGAGGTATCAGCAAGAGCTTGGCTGAGCGCACCGTCGTCGCGAAGGTCAACGACGAACTTTGGGATATGACTCGCCCACTGGAGGGCGATGCGACCCTCGCCTTCTTCGATTTCGCCTCCGAAGAGGGCAAAAAGGTGTTCTGGCACTCGAGTGCCCATATCCTCGGAGAAGCAGCAGAAAGGAGGTTTGGCGCACACTTGGCCGTCGGCCCGCCCACAACAAATGGTACGCCAATTTATCCTTCATTGTTCGGCGGGTAGGAGTTCAATACACGTCGACTGACCATAGCACGTCTCAGGCTTCTACTACGAGATGGCACTCCCCGAAAACCGTGCCGTCAGCTCCACCGAAGATGTCGACCCCTTGACGAGCTTAGCCACCTCCATCATCAACGAGAAGCAGCCGTTTCAAAGGCTCACCGTTACAAAGGAGCAACTTCTGGAGATGTTCAAGTCCAACAAATATAAGCAGCATATCATTGGCGACAAGATCCCCGATGGCACTTCTACCACCGTCTACCGATGCGGTCCCCTGATCGACCTTTGCCGCGGCCCCCACGTCCCAGACACAGGCAAGATCAAGGCCTTTGGCATTCTCAAGCTCTCGGCATCGTACTTCCTTGGCGACCCTGCCAATGATTCCCTCCAGCGTGTCTATGGAATATCCTTCCCGGACAAGAAGCAGCTTACTGAGCACCTCAAATTCCTCGAAGAAGCTGCCAAGAGAGACCATCGAAGGATCGGAAAAGATCAAGAGCTGTTCTTATTCCACGACATGTCACCAGGCTCGGCATTCATGCTCCCTCACGGCACTGTTATATATAATACCCTGCAGAGCTTCATACGGAAAGAGTACTGGAGGCGCGGGTATCAAGAGGTCCACTCTCCCAATATGTTCAATTCCGCCCTGTGGAAGAAGTCTGGCCACTGGGAGCGTAAGTCGCACAATACTGCGTATACAAAACGGCAACAAACTTACCGTCTCACCAGATTACCATGAGGATATGTTCACCTTCGAAGTGGAGAAAGATATTTGGGCTTTGAAACCGATGAATTGCCCGGGCCACTGTCTTATTTTCGGATCTCGTGCTCGTAACTATAGGGAACTACCTATTCGCATGGCTGAGTTTGGTGGTAAGGGCGACTCTTTCATGGACCTTTGGTTTTACGTTGGGTTACACGACGACTGATTGATGCAATCTATAGTCCTTCACCGAAACGAGGCGTCCGGTGCTTTGAGTGGATTGACACGTGTACGACGTTTCGTGCAGGATGATTCGCACATTTTCTGTACAGAAGACCAGGTAAGCCCGCCACTGTGCTCCATAGATACACGATAGATTATCTAACCTGAGAAAGGTGGGTGACGAGATGTCGGGGGTGTTTGATTTTCTCCGAAGTGTTTATGGCAAACTTGACTTCTCCTTCAAGCTGAAATTGTCAACACGACCTGAGAAATTCCTCGGCAGCATAGAAACGTGGGATAAGGCCGAGAAAACGCTGTCGTCGGCTCTCGATAAATTCTGCCAGAACACAGTGCCTTGGGAATTAAATCCTGGCGATGGCGCATTTTATGGCCCAAAGGTCGACATCACCATTACCGACGCACTTGGCCGTGATTTCCAGGTATGGCCGCCTTGTCCTACTCGTACAGCTTCCATGCTAATGTTTCCCAGTGCGCGACCATTCAACTAGACTTCCAACTACCAGAGCGGTTTGATCTGTCATATCAGACAGCTGACGAATCAGCCGTTACCTCTGCTCCCGATGGAGAAGGCGGCCCTCGGCAAGGCCATGTTCGTCCCGTCATTATTCACCGAGCGATTTATGGCAGTTTTGAGCGCTTCATCGGTATTCTCACGGAGCACTTCGGTGGAAAGTGGCCCTTCTGGATTAGTCCACGCCAAGTAATGGTCATTCCAGTTATGGTCAGTGCCTACGACTACGTCAAGGAGGTGCAGACTCTTCTGCGTATGAACGAGTTCCACGCCGATATAGATCTCAGCGCAAACACTTTGAATAAGAAAATCCGGAGTGCGCAGCTCCTCCAGTACAACTTCATACTGTAAGCAAACACGATCTTTCAAGAGTATACTCGAACCTGTGATACTAACGGATTTTTTCTCAGGGTCCTTGGTGCGAAGGAAATGACCGATCGCACCGTTACTATCAGGAGCAGAGACTCTGCGGAGAAGGCGCAAAGCAACGAACAGGTTGTGCTATCATTAGATGACGCGGTCGCTAAATTCAAGGCTTTAAGGGAATCACAAGCCATACAAAACAAGCTCGAGTAAATTAACCGGAACCAGAAACCAAGCTAACTTACCGCTTCTATATAACCCTGTGAGCTGTCCTGCTCTGACTGGAAATCGTAGCAATAGCGCCAGACTAGATACCATAGACGACGCAATACAAGCCACGCCTTAAAGAATTCGGGTAATAACAGCGCACATCATCATGCTCGAATCATTCTAAGTGACGTGTTGTTGCATTATTCCAGCCTCTCGCCCATCGCACATGAGTGTGTTCAGTGTTGTCTAACTGCTGTCAGTGTTATAATACACGAAGATGCTGTCTTTGAACTAAGTTAAGTGAGTGTGACTGTAGTTAACCTCGCTTCACACTTCGTAGCCTATCGAGCCTGTCGCTGAGGAACGCATAATAAGGTTTGCTCGCTGGCATACCAAGTTAATCAAGAACCTGGGGTAACTGGGCAAGGCAAAGTAAGGCAAGGTAAGGAAGGAAGTTTTCAAATTGAAGCCAAGAGCCGTAGGGAAGGCGAAGAAGAGAACAGAGAAAAACGGATGAGTTAAAAACTCGAAAGCGCCTGTCTATTTATCTATCTATTCAACAACGTAGATAGTGTATATAAGAGAAAGACATTGAAGAAGTCATGCATACATCTATCTATCCATTCATATATATCCCGGATTATGACGTCGTCCATATGTCTTGGTATATCCTTGAACGCCCGTGTTGTATAGTGGGAATATGTCTACTTACCTATTTACTTACTTGCTTGCTCGCTTGCCTACTATACTGGTTATGGTTCTTCCTCCTAGGTCGTATGTACTACCGGCATGGAGTGATAAGTAATGTAACTGAATGATATAAGTAAGTAAGTAAGTAAGTAAGTAAGTAAGTAAGTAAGTAAGTAAGTAGGAAGTAAGTAAAGCAGGCAGCATGACCCCCAAACGTCCCTGCATTCCACAGGCCGCGGAATGAGACCGCCACGACGCGCAAGGCTTGAATCCGGCTCTCGGTTTCGGCTTGGGTTTCCTAGATCAGCACTTACGTATTTGATGAGGGATAGGACTTCCTAGCTGGAATACTGCATAGAGTAGAGTAAAGTGCCTAGGGTATGCTTCATAGCGCAGGAAGAGTAGGGCAGGCTATGTAAGTAGCATTGATCGAGCAAGCGTGCATACAGAATGTATTGTAAGAACATTGGCTCGCTGGCTGGCTGGCATCTTGCTCGAGACGAGGACGCAGACTTTTAGATCAGATTACCATAAATCGTGTAAGTAGGTACCTATCTACAAAAGGTTATTCTGGTGTAAAGCAACCAATCGTCTATCTTCCATCTACCATCAACCGGGGAGACCAAGAGATACATTCATGCTGTAAATAGAAAGATAGATGCTGCGTAGATATATGCACATACGCACGCACGCCCGCTCGCACATACTATACTATGTAGTACGCATACATTACTGCTACACGAGATATATAAGATGCAGATGCAGATACTCAGTATATAAGCACGTATTGTACAAGTAGGCAGGCCCTCACTCACTCACGAATGAATGAAATGCATGGTTCTTCCGCGCCGCGCCGCGACTGGTTCGGTTCGGTTCGGTTCGGCCCCGGGAGGAAGATACCCGTCTGTAGCCTGCTTCTCCCCGCAATGCCTTTCCTTTAAAAAAGATCACAGGACAGACGCCCGCCTGGTCCGGTCCATCCATCATTGATGAGTGAATGAATGCATAAATGAACGAGCGGACTAACATACGTACATACAGTAAAGCGAGGAAAGGGTAAGTCCTACCTGGTGTAAGGCACCCCATCCCTAACCTAATGTTGTATGATCTCTCCCCTCGACTCTAACCTTCTGCTGAACATGGGCGAGTCAGGTAGTGCGAAGCGAAGGCAACGCTTATAGGTTGATTAAAATCATTGATCGATAAATGGCTGGAATAGTGAGAGTAGGTAGCTTAAAGAGAGAGGTTTGCTGACCGATCCGGGAGTCGTCTTGTTGCTTTCTCTCTTTATCTCTCTTCACTACCTACGGTAAACATCAAATGAAATAACATATCTTGGCTGCTATAGATCGACTATCACCATACATACGATTTATACTCTCAGTAATCCATAACCGATCGCCCCGTTTAACGGCGCAGGCGACCGTCGCCTGATATGACTGACCAGTTTACATTAATGAGATAGGCAGGACAGGGCAGGGCAGGGCAGGGCAGGCAGAAGGATGACGGGCTGGACAAAGAGCGCCTTGCATGTAACGTATCTTCAAGTGAGCTACACGTTACCTGCACGCTACATCTTTTCCCTGCGTGGCATGTAGGTAAATGCACAACTGATGATGAGAAAGTAAAATCAAGCAGCCTGTGAGGCTTGCCGATACAGTCCATTCGCCTTCCCTCTAGGCAGAGACAGCGGAGATAGGTAAATGAGTAAATGAATAAAGAACGAATGATAAGCACAATTCAGTAGGAAAAAGATGTTGCCCGGCTAGTCTAGTGTGTAACACATCTTGCGACTCATCGAGTCGGGATGAGCATCTACTAACCCCATAACACTTTCTCTCTCACTTTTTCTAGATGCTCTCTAGGCCTGATAGGTAGGCAGACATACAAAGAAAAGAAATCATGACCATAAGGATAGCAGGAGTGCCGGGATCTGGCAGAGGAGGAGGAGCTCGGGTCAGCAATCCAACCGTTGCTGAGGGAAGCGGAAAACGGTAACGGTATCTGTTGAGACTTGCCTATTTCGCCAGTCTTACCGATATACAATGCTGCTTTTCCTCTTTTTGTTACTGCTTTTCTTCCCCCTTCTTGTCATTCAGCAGCCGATGAATATGAGTGAGGTTCTTCTCTGTCTAGAGTAGGCCGGGGGGGAAGGCAAAGAAAGGCGGGGGGCACAGCACAGATTCGACGTAGCACTAGAGCCCGGTGACGTCTGATCTGATATCGGATCCTGGAATCCTGGGGGTCCATTATGATTGGCAGGTCGGTAGGACCTCTTTGCATTGCGGTCGATTCATGTACTGCGGTATGTGGGGGTCGTACGTCTCAGGCTTTTGTAGATGCGGAGTACGGATTAATATGCTGGATCGTGAGGCGTATACCGATGACCCCCGACATCAAATCCCGCGATTAGATAGACCCCGGCCAGGTGCCACCCCGGCAGTCATCAATGCAAGTAGCCTTTTGCTGCTCAGTCAGTGGTTGGTACGATATAACCAGTGAGTACGAGGTGACGCCCTCCTGTAGATGCGCAAGATATGGATCATAGATAGAAAGAAGAAAGAAGCAAGAAGCCGGATGGTGTAAAGAAACTCCAAGCTCTTTCACGTCCGTCATTAGCGCGATTCTTCACTGCTGTTTAGTCCGCCGCAGCACCGGGACGCTCGAACGGAGATGTGTCATTACTCACGCGAGGCTGGTTGCGGGGAAACCATGACTGCACCATTCGGGCATCGTGGCCGACATAATACCGAGCGATGCACCTTTGAGGCTACTTAACTGCGAGATGAGTGCGGACACTTCCTAAGGACTTGGGCGCTTCGAAAAAAAGTCTACACGTCTCCCTCAATCATGTCGCCATCTATAGAGGCGCTAAGAAATATCAAGGCCCTGACGTTTGACGTTTTTGGTACTGTCGTGGACTGGCGGTCAACAGTTCACGACGAACTCATCAAGAGAGCCCGAGATAAGATCGCATCACCAGCCTTTAAAGAACTTCCCGAGCCGCTTCAATTGCGTCTAAGCGGCATTTCGGACGGAGACTGGGGCACTTTTGCGCAAGAGTGGAGAGATTCGTATGGCCAATTTACTTGGACCTTTGTACCTGGGGAGACAGAATGGAAAGACATCGATACGCATCATTATGAGAGCCTCAAGGAACTGCTACAGAAGTGGGATTTGGAAGGCGTGTACGCAGAGGAAGAGGTACGCTCGCTAAGTCTCATCTGGCACTACCTAAGGCCATGGAACGACTCAGCTCTGGGTATCCAGAAGCTCGGGACAAGATACGTCACGGCGACGCTTTCCAATGGGAACCGGTCCCTGTTAGACGATCTCAACAGGTACGGTTCTCTTGGATTCAGGCGCATTATATCAACTGCGGACTTCGGTGCCTACAAGGTAAGAAGGCCCTTGCTACGGATACCCCCTGGCCATCCAGCCCTAAGAGCGTGACTGACTGGCCCGCTGCGGATAGCCGCATCCGTCTACATATCAAGGCGCGGCCGACGCCCTTGACTGCGCGCCCAATGAGGTAGCAATGGTTGCCGCGCACCTTGGCGACCTTCACGCAGCTAGGGCGAACGGGCTGCGGACAATTTACGTCGAACGAGATCTCGAGGAGGCGTGGTCGCAGTAAGTAGAACAGCATTTCTGATAGGCCCGCTTGTTCGCCAAGCTCGATCCGTGAGTAACCTATTACTGAATCTCATCAGTGAAGATAGCCGTTGGCAGGATGCACGGGACTGGGTTGACTTGGTAAGAAGATTTCAGTGTTTTTGTTCCCCTACCGTCTTCTAAAGCAACAGGAGCCCGGCTTCTGGGAGATACCCTACATGCATGAGTATCATCCACCTTTCAGCTGCTTTAGAGCTAATTATTTTATTAGTGGATTTCTCAAGGGGAAGAAGGATTTGTCGAGCTGGCTCGACGGCTGGGTATATCATAAAGCCAGGGACTTCGCTCTAACTACCGGTGACTGATTGAATAGCAGCGTCCGACTATTTGGTAGACGTAGAATAGAGGCTGTTCCACGACTTCTACCAAAGGGGCGAGATAAGAAAACGAGGTGGTATCTGGTCAAAGCTAGAGCGGCGCGTATCTGATATTATGAGCCCCTCTTGGAAGCCACTATGAACATAACAGGGCGTGGCGGCCTTACGTGAGGTCTGAACGGATCTGGACTGACGCGACATCGTGGCGACTGCACTGTAATGGTCTTAGGCTCGGCTAGTAGATATATTCTCGAGTACGACTCAATGCGGCGTGCTTGGTCCTGGACAGAGACACCAGTGCATTACCTGATTCCCGTACCGTTCTGCAGAGCGGGGAGACGTGGGTGCAAGCAGAGATAACACCCTCGCTCGCTGCTCAGCTTTGCAACTTAAGCCACCATGAGGCTCTTGTCGGTACCTGACGCAGAGGATCAATAGTCTGATCCAGTCGCCGCGGATTTCAGTGGTGACGGCCACGCTGGCTGTCCCGCATCTTGATAGGCCGAGCATTGAGCGCTAAAGTAAGCATATTGCAAACGGCATCGGCAGAGCGGCAAAGGCGCAGAGGTTATACAGCCGCTGGAGCCATTAAAAGTAATACGCGTATCGTTGGTAGGAACCTGGCCATGGCCTTTGCCATCTGCCCGGAGCAGGACTCTGGTGAATTGATGAGGCTGCGTGCCCCGCCCACCATCATGTTTGGCACAACAGGTTGGCAGTAGGCTAAGCGCCGCCGTCACAACAGATATACTACAAATAACGTTGTATAGCCAAAAAAAAAGTATAGTGTAGATATATATGAAGGTTTCGTATCCGCTTACGAACCATTCCTTACGAGGTGTACATAGGAGTAAACTTGCCGCCGAGTCAATCGCAAAGACCAGGCGAGGGTCGAGCGAGTCTTGGCAAGGAGAGAGCATAAGTCCCAAGCTGAAAAGGGGGTGTGTCTCTTAGATTTGTGCTGGCTGCCGGCTGCTTCCTCTGCGTGGATGTGAAACGCGTGCGGTCCTCCAGCCGTTCTAGAAGATAGATGGGGGTTTGCGCTGAAGCAGGGTGAGACAAGTACCAAATTGTCGGGAGAGAGATCTAGCACAACGGTGGAGGCGAGGGCAATGGAGATCGATCTTGGTGGTGGACACTATATCTGGCGTTTTAAGAAGAGAAGGACAATAGGAGAATCAAGAATTGCAAAGACCACCTATGCAGTATAGGGATCCAAGGTATTCAACGCAATATCGCACCTAGCTGGGGATAACTTCGCATTAGTCAAAAAACCACATCCACGGTGACCACGACGCCCCATGGAGCGCGTGTGGGAACCATTGGGCGGCTGCGGTCAAGGAGATGTAGACTGGCAAATCAGAGGGAGCATCGCCATTGTCAAGACAGAACGAGATGGGAAAGTACAGTCGCACACAGACTCCAGTGGGCTCCATCTAGTGCTGAGGGCATCTCGGTGGTGCCGGGTCGGTGTGTAAGTAGTAGTGTGCAGGCCTTCTCTCGTGCTCTGCATCTGTGCCCCCCATCTTGAGCATGCATGCGGTGTAGATTCTTACTTGACGGCGGAAAGGTATAACAGAGGGGGGGTGTAAAAGGCGAAAGGGAGACAAGTGGCGTGGGCTATCTATTGGTGTGAGGCCATTAATGTGATTACTGTGCAGAATCTCGGAAGAAAAACTGTCAGCACAGACGTGAAGGATCAACTACACTTACACGACTACATATATAGTAGGTACGCTGTGCAGATACTGCTATGACGTTGGTGCCTACCTTAGTAGGTGGGCATGTTGAGTAAGAGGTTGGATATAGTATACACGGTATATCTGGTTCCTACCTAACCTAGTAGGTAAGTAAGTATGTAACGGAAAGCGTTACCGGCTGAACGCCTGCTTGATTACCTACCAGCGACAATATTTTAGGTTAGTAATAGGTAAGGTTAGGTCTCTTGGTCGTTGCTTCATGGCACTCAATGGTCTCGCCGATGCTGAGCCTGAGCGGTTCTCAGTTCAAAGTTACCCACAGATACCCGAATGCTAGCCTACGCGGTAGTAGTGCTTATAGCTGTGTAGTGTACAGGGCGTTTTGGGATATCGAATAACTCTCATGTGCTATTGTTGCATTATATTTTACTACTTACACTAAGGGTATGGAGAAGCGCCAGCAGAGACCGCCACGTCCAATGGAATGCTGTTAATCCAACCTTCACTCTTCTCACTGCCGTACCTGAGCAACTTGTACGCTGCGCCGAGGTGGGTAAGGTAGGGCACTCCAGAAGTAATTAAGTGGCCGTGTTGCCGAACTTGGTAACGAGCCTTTCCTCCCCTGTCCGGACAGAGCAACAGAAAAAAAAAAAAAAAAAAAAAAAAAAAAGAAAGTAAGCGGAAAGCAGAGACGATCAAGTCTTTCCGCCCTCATATTCCGCGGTTGTCTTGACGGAGGAAAATCTAGCGTACCTATGCAGGTAGTCGGGATATGTTCTTGTGCTTCGGGGATCGACTGTGGATTGTAGATATGATGTTTATTTAATATGAGCTTGGTATTGTGTGGACAGTCAAAGATGGCACGTAGGGCATGTATATGTCTCCATCATTTGTGCGAACTCGATACGCCATCTCTGGCCAAGCAATCCTGTGAAGCTCTTGCTCGATAACCGATTAGGTGGTTTCTCTTTGAACTTGACGAGTGGTCGATGGCCAAGGGCCCATCTGTCCAGGCAGAATCCAGATAGGCCTAGATTTACTTACGGTGTAGCATGAAGAGGCAGCATGATGATATCGATGAATGCTATGCTGACAAGTTTTATCTAAGTATCACCACACCTATGTTACATCTGTGTGTAAGGCGCTGTCATCAACATACCTCCCCCAGTCCGCCGTTTTGTTCGCTCTGCATGTCCCAACACCAAGATCCCCTCGCCTAGAAAGAACCCCTACCTCTCCTCTTCCACTACGTACATACACTACAGCAGGTCGACGGGCGACGTGCCCTAGGTATGAAAACAGCGGGAGGGAAAATTCTTCTAATCCTTCGGCTCCTCCACCTCCGCCTTGCCATTATCCTTGTGCAGGTCCTCCCACCCCCATTACACACACCAATCTGCTACGTATCTTTTATGCGTACGCAGCTTGGTGTGTCCGTTACCACTCCCCATCCGCTTGCTTGATCTAGGTCTACCTACGCAGGTAGCTCGTCTCCTTATCTTGGGTCAGCCCGTGCCAACTGCTCGTCCCGAGTAGCGCAGAACACCACAGTAGTGCCCCCAGTGTCCTGACTCTGGGCGTATCGACTAGTTCGTTGCAATAACTTCCAGAGCAGCTTTGATCGTCCATCCCACTTACACTAGATACAGTAGTGCAGGTGTAGTGCGCTACCGTCTCTTTCTTTCCCGACAATAACCTATTGCCTCTGCGACGTGACAGAACGACTTCTACCGGCATCAACCGCAAGATATAAAACGGCAACACCTCGTTGGTGTCAGCCCTGCTGGTTGTTTGTCTGTGCTCATACTTGCGCGCTCGTTCCAGACCAGCCTAGCGCGCGAGGGAGCTATGCTAGTACGCCTGGAAGATAGGCGGCAACATTAGATGGCATAGCTGTTCGCTGAACGTGCCGATATAAGTGCTTTGCTTGGGTCGTGCCAACGCTAAGCTTAGGTGCCTTCTGGATTGTACTACTTTACTCAGGTAGGTAGTAGCAGTAGTAGTACTGATACTTAAGTGTCGTCCTTCGCACAGAGTACTAGGTACTAGTGTTGGTAAGTGATAGGAGAAGGGCAGACAATTCGAACTATGGAATATACTTGTGGCTTAGTGTAAGAGCTCTCCAACTTTATGTAGTAAAGGTAGAGAGAGCGACGCTGCGCCAATGCCTACCATATGCTAGAGCTAAGTGCCCAGCGCTACCTAGGTACACGCTATAACTGCCCACCTCTACGTAAGTACCTACAGACACCGCTAGCTACAGGCGGAACAGGTGCTGCTATGCACTGCCAGCCAGCGAGCCCAGACTGCTCGAACCCGCCTGGCGGAGGACTGAGGGAAAAGAAAAGCGCAAGTCAGACCTTGCAAAGACCCGACCCGCCCCAAGGCATTCTCCACAATCCACAAAACAACCTTGGACCTTGAAGCCTTGACCCTCCTCTTCTCCTCCTCATTTCACCACTCAACCACTCAATTGCCTTCGCTCTCTCCAACACCCACGCCGTGTCCCGAGACACTCGCTATAGCTGTTGTTGTTACTGCTGCTGCTGTTGTTGCTGCCACCGCCGACGCCGCCACCACTACTGCTGCGATTGTTCTTGACTATTACCGTCGTTGCTGTTGCCGCTGCTACTGCGGCTGTTACTATTTATTTATTTTATTTATTTCATTAGCCGGTCACGACGCCCCGGTCTTCTACCGTTTTCCTGCTTATTAAATCGAACCGAACCGACTGCAAAAAGCGGCTTACATCATTCTTCCGTCTCATTGCCTAGCCTTTGCGAAACTTGAACTGCTACAACCCGCCACTTCATCCTCATCGATCTTATCTTTACAAAATCCTCCCTATAGCTATTAGTTAATACTCCTTTGGTCCGCATACCTTTCGCCTATCGCTCGGTGTCCCGCCGACTTCTTTTCTAATCCACGATGACGCCGCGAATGGTGCTATACAGGCTGGTGGTGCTTGGTGACGGTGGTGTGGGCAAGACGGCCCTGACGATCCAATTATGTTTACAACACTTTGTCGAAACTGTACGTATATATTTCCAGCTTGAAATAAATAGCGACCGGCGCCACGATGCCCTCACCTTTCAGACCCTGCACCGTTCGCGAAGTAGGAAGGCGCTAACATCTAGTATTAGTATGATCCGACAATCGAAGACTCCTACCGCAAACAGGTCGTGATAGATGGTTCAGCGTGCATGCTTGAAGTGCTGGACACAGCTGGACAGGAAGAATATACGGCGCTGAGAGACCAGTGGATTCGCGATGGCGAGGGATTCGTCCTTGTCTACAGCATCTCCTCGCGATCGTCTTTTACCAGAATCAAGCGATTCCATCATCAAATTCAACGGGTAAAGGAGTCATGCCAGTCATCCCCGACGACGTACCCCGGCTCACCAATAGCTGCTGCTGTCCCTGCAAGCTCCGTGCCCATCATGCTAGTTGGCAACAAGAGCGATCGCGTAACAGAAAGAGAAGTATCTACACAAGAAGGTCATGCCTTGGCGAGAGAGCTGGGCTGCGAGTTCGTGGAGGCTTCAGCAAAAAACTGCATCAATGTTGAGAAAGCTTTTTATGATGTCGTCAGAATACTGCGCCGGCAACGAGAAGCTGCATCACGGCCCCCGGCGCAGCGCACCCGCCCTCCTAACGGGGATCCATTTCCACCAACCCGTGAGACCGGAACAAGGAGACCTCGCGGCCGAGGTAGTGGAAGCAAATGCGTCATTTTATAAGAGCCTAGTACAAGTAGGCGGTGACGCTGCGAGCTCGCGCACAACTGAAACGATACCACGACAGCAACTCATTTATATTTGATTCACATGCACTGTATCAAAATTACCGACTGATTGCGACGAACTCGGCGGCGCATAACTCTTCGGGGACCGTCTCCCATATTGTTGAAGAAAAGTCTGCCGTGTCCATACACTCTATTCCGTCTCATCTCTGTATTGCTTGCTTTTTGGACATCAACCAGTTTACCACGTGGCGAACGGCGTACGAATGAAAAATAAAAAAGCGGCATCTAGGGCGCAAAGATAACTTGGGTTTTTCGTACACCAAGAAGACACTATGGTGAAGAGATGGGTCGGGCAGCCGGCGGTGTTTTGGAGTCTCGGAGGGGGGCTGCCATATACTCCATACAAGAGTTTCCAATTCTTCTAGTCACCTTCTGCACAATTTCTCCATTGCGATGTCCATATTTTTAACTTGCCCACGCATGAATATTCAATATCCCCTAGGTCGGAAAAAGGATTGTGGTGTCGTGCGGAGAGTTTCGCAGGAGCTCTTCGATATATTGCATATTGGGCTATAGTCGAATCTATTCGAATCTGATTAGAGAAACTATATTTACGCATCAATCATATCGTCTCTTCATGCGCTCTCTGATGATCCTTTCGCATTTAAATATGTCCAAGCTGACATGACACACATAGCCTTGCGTATCACAGTATAGTAAGTCCCCTCTATGCTGTGCGTATCTGCTCAGCACACATAAGCTGCTTAGTACTGTAACCCTCTGCAACAGCTAGGTTTCCGAATCCAGTTGGAGTCTCCGCAAAGTCGTAGCAGCATAAACTCCACATAAGTACAATCCATATGAATGCAGCTGCTTGTTACCTAGTTGCGCGCATTTTCTTTCCTATTTCGGCCGATGTATTCTGGCCATAGTTCCCAACCAAAATGCCTGCCGAACGTTCATACAGTATTGTGATTTAAAAGCTTAAGTACCTGTGTATATTTCTAACTACTACATATGTACTTCGGTAGGGATGCATGTATGTGAGTGTATTAGGAGGTTTTGCGGCTGGATGCACCCGAATATTAAATCGCTTTCGGTAGTGTAGTCTAGATATCTACCACGAGTTATTTGGCCGAACAATTTTTCTCTCCCAGAGGTCAGTTTGTTGTTGAAAACAGAATTGAATTAGGTAGCTTTTTAAAGCATTGCTGGATGTATGTGTATATGTTCGCCAGGGATTATCGGCTCAACGATCGTGGGTGGTCGGCCTTGCACGGGGGTTAAGGTTGTGTTTCTTGATTTTAAATTGCATGTGAATATCATTCTTAGGAATAGGTTTTTTTTTTCCTTCCTGCCTGCCCTTGTCCTCCCAAGCCTTTCTTACACTACGCTACTTTGTATAAGTCCATAACCTTTCCTTTCCGGCCCCCAACTTCCCAACTCGATATAGGTAGGTTCAGGGTTGAACCATGCAAAAACCATGGTAAAAACGGGTTATCGCCGACCGAGAGAGAGGGCGAGAATGGAAAAGCTGAAAAAGGGGGGTCAGCGAGCAAGGCGGGAAATGCCAAAATAGAACAAGACATACGTAAGTATGTACTAAAATAAATAGAAATCACAAAATGAAATCGCAATAAGGCCGGTAACCGTCGTCGTCTACTTGACTTATTACCGAGCATTCGGATGTCGGAGACTCGCTCAGTTTCGCGCCAGTGCTCGCAGTACGCAATCTATTGCTACACGTCTGGCCTTGTTAAGGCATTTTCCATTTTCTTTGATCTCTCGCTGGCTAACTGGCAACAATATTTGTTGTATTTATGTATGTACGTAGGTAGGTATTTAGTAGTACTTACATACTCCATTGAACTGGCTCGCTGGCTTGCCACCACGCAATGGAACCCCAACCCCACGTTGTAGTGTAATAATAAAGTACCACCACGGCCAACTTGTAGCACCCTGCATGTACGATTCTCACCCGCGCGCCCCCTTTTGTCCTCCTTCGCTCATGCATGGTACTAAGTATGTGGTATCAATATAGCTACGCTAGCCCCTTGTTCGCAAACCGCAGGGGAAAACATCGAAGCATCAAAGGACTGTGAGGATGGGAGAATGAGAAGTGAGCAAAACAGGGTCGCAATGCAAGACATTGCTAACAACTCTTATAATACATTTGCTTATATGTATTTTTTTCTTCACCCCCACTCTCTCCTGCCTACGTTTGTATTTAGATATCTCCTGTATTTAGTAATGACAGAACTTCCTAACTAACACCTGAAACCGACTCTATCTTTGTCACTTTCTCAACCACCTAGAGACATAAATACCTAAGAAGAAATCTATGTCGTCTCGTGGCACGAGGCGCCGTACAGCTCTAGGCTTGGCATCATGAAAGTGTGATGCTTGGCAGTTCTTGCACAATTGCACAATGTTATTCACAATAGGTAGACAGGTAGGCCCTACTAGTAGCAAGAGAGCTTTATCTGATTCAAGGAGCTATCTAGACCTGTAGCTAGTAAGGAGTTTACTACTAGTAAACTTTATAGCTTGCACCCCACCACAAGCGGCACCATCATTAAAGCTCTCTACCTCTCTACATGCTAACATAGGTTTTTCCACAGAGACTTACTGAGCAGCAGGTACGAAAACTGAGCCGAAGCGATAAGAGCACAATTTTTCTATAACAGACTGTATATCTACTTCTTACTCGGTCAGACTGCTCGGTCATTTAGTCTGGTGCCCCTGGAAGACGACGAGATGCTATTAGGAGGCACCTAGCTAGTTGTACGGAGGCGAAAGGCCCCGATACCCTGCTTGCGCGTTTGTCTATCTTGGCGCCAACGACACGGAGTCCGGAGCTCGCTGCTCAGCCAATTATACAATTACCTACGATTTGCTATAATATCAGACTAAGATCTCGGTCGCCATTCTTTGCTTTGGCCCCTCAAAACGGTCCACAGGGCTCGCTTCCGTTGTACAAGTCGTGTATTTAGGTCTTATAGTGGCGTAGAAGTTAGCAGGGGTACCTACATACCATCTGTGCTTCTTCGCGACTGAAAGCTGTTTGACTACAGAAACCCTTTTGCAAACAACTCAAACTACCGGCTAACCCACAGCGCCTCAGAGCACCTGGAGTAAGTTAACGAAACAAAGAAGCGGGATCGACGAATTTCGGGGCCGGATGAGGTGAGCTGAGATGAGATATTAGGTTAGGCTTTCCAATTGCCTATCTGATTGCATGTGCTATCTGAGTTCGTATTCTACCTTATTCAGATGATGTCAAAGTGCCACTTTCGGTGTCTCTAGGCAATTGGAAACAACAGTTGAAGCCTTAGGATTGCCGCAACTAAGCTTTGTCGGTGGCGCACTTCTAATGAAACACTTAAGCAACCCTACATCAAACCCTTCAATGGTGGATATGCTTATGTTGATATGCAAGTAACTCCCTCTTCTTGTCTCACATTCACGCATTTTTAAAACGGTCCAGTTATGAGATAAGCGGCTAGGCTACCAAGAAATAATTCAGTTTACTGAGTGACAGTATTGGCGAACCAACTGAAAGCACGTGTAAGTGGTGCGGCGGGCGAAAGAAAAAAAAATATTAAAGAAAAAAATAAGGAATACCTACGCGCTTCGGCCTACCTAGTTAGGCCATCGGTATCCTTAGTATAGATGCACTAGCTTTACTGATGATTGACTACCTACTGATAGTGCTAGATCCCCAAGACAAGAAATATACTTGTCTAATTTTCATCAACGACCATTTCATATTTTTACGTTTTTCAGGTTCATTCCCCCTACAATGTACCCAGGTAGGTACTGCCCGGTCTGGAATCAGTGTGGCTTATGAATCTGGTGGCTTACAACAATTGGGGCCAATGAGCGATCAAAAACTTAACCTCCCGTCAATCAAAGGCTCAAGCGCAATTCCCATTGCGTTATCAGATAATTAGATAGTCGATCCCATATATGGGGCCCGAGCAGGAGAAATCTACCAAAAGATGCCCGCGCGCCCATTGCACCATTAGCCATTACGGGCCCTTCCGAATCCGTGGACAGGAAGCCGTCAGTAGTATAGTAAAGCGCATACGCCGCGACGTTGCATATCTCTGGACGGACATGTCTTGACGACGGAAAAGAAGAGCATACTTTGTGCAGACAATCTCGAAGCGGCGTACCAGATAAGGAGGCAGCGATGAAAGCTCAATACGCTCCCGGGTCAGCGCCCCTTTCTGCTGATTGAAGCGTTATCTTGCACATTCGAACGTCGTGCTGTCGAGCCATAAAAGGTCGCGCGGGGTGGGAAGCTGTTCTTTGTGTCGAACAACTTCAGGGGTTAGCCCTTGGCTTTCCATCGAATTCGATTTGGTATTGGAGTCTGGTTAGGAATGAAAACGTCTACCTTACGGTAATGCAACTCAACATTAGTGTATGGAAGACGAGCTCTACTCAAGCCAAAGAGGGCATGGCTCAGTTGAGATCCTCAATTAATCCAGCATGCCTCTAGTCAAAATACGCTACGTCCGGCCCTTTGTCACCGGAATTCGGAATGGCTGAGCCGGGCCTGGGACGCGGTCCACAGGACCAATCGAGCTTGCGAAGCTAGGTTTGGCGTCTTGCGGCACAGACGAAACCGCTTTTCGTGTAGCGTATGCGTATGCTGTAGGTGGGTAGATATCTTATAAGCAGGCATCCCACATCCCACATTCTTCGACCGCCGCGCACCGGTCTCCGACTCCGATGTCAGCTGTGGGTCAGGTTCGGATATCGAAAAGGCAGCGAGGCAGAGAGCTCTATCATTATTGTCACATAAACTCCAGGTTCAAAGGAGATGATCTTTCACTTTAGCTCAGACTCAAGCTCTATACACTGGTGTATGTTTAGGTAAGTGTAGTTGAGCGATCCAGTGCATGCCGAACAATTCCTGGCGTCAGCATACGGTAAAGCCTTGGAGGATCATAGTGAACCATACAAACTCACGACAGGATCATCGCGAACATGGGCTGTATTATCCGGACCTAACTGCGATGAGCTATGCCGGTAGATGAACGCGGCAATGACGCAGAACATATTACAGCTTACTACCGTAGTAGTAAATAGGGCTAATACGACTCTGCTTAATTGCGTAGTACCGAGACAGTGTCTATTTTACTACTGAACGTTTATTGACGTTACTATATACTCTAGTATATCTGTGTATACGTATGCTGACAAGTTCTTCTGTTTTGTCAGACGTTTCCTCATGATGCTGAAGTGAACTGTTTACATTACGACAGTGTCGGTATGCCTGATGAATAATACGGACGCTATCATCTCAAAAGAAGGACAAAAACATACAACTTAACGGCCGGATCCGGCCTGATTACCAAGCCTGTCGAAAAACCTTGACCTCTCCTCTGCACTCCTGGCGGCATCAACATAGAACTGAGTTGCCGTAGGAGATGTCTGAAATCGTCGACAAGGTCAAGGATGGCTCATTGTTGTTTGGTGGATCGCTGTGTCATTCAAATCTTCTTGATGACGCTCAATCTCAAGTTACCACAGATTATGTAGATCCAGATGAAGCTCCAACAGTCGAGACCCGGCCTTGATCTCCTCGACTTGTCGTCACTTACACCCCACGAGATACAGGGCCATGTTCACTTCAACAAATCTGATTGTTCACTGCACCCCCGCAATGTACTTGCCGTACCAGGACCACGGGCACGGGGATCTCTGATGTGTTAAAGGTACATAGTTGGTCATCCTTCATACTACCTACCTAGTGCAATACTACGCCCTGTAGGATTCTGCCTATATTCTTCCTTGCTTCACCTTCCACCTGTCCCCCCTTCCCCAGACGCCTCAGTAGTTTACGTAGACTACTATGTCCTGCCGAGGATGGCAACGCCTCATGGATTGCCCTAACTAGAATATGATTACATACAGCTATGCTAATGATTTGTCTTTTGAATAAGACAGCGCTGGTAGCCCAATCCTTCGAGCCATTTTCTATGCTTCGTTTCCGCATCTGGCCTGGCAACCAGTGCCAACATGACGCACATCGGCCGACTCGCGGCGTGTTTGGATGACAAGAGATGCACGTCGGTGAGGCCGGGCCTCTAAAGATGCGGACCTACCGTGGCCATCGAACCAGCATTACGACGCAGGCACGTGGAGCTAACTAACATGTACGGGACGGGTCGCCCGAGGTCCATCATCAAGAGAGAGAGGGAGAGAAAGCAGAGACGAGAAAGACTAGGCTTAAACTACCTAGTTTCTCACCGCCCTTGGGCCTCAGTTGGCCCGAGAGGACCGAAGGCTAGGGTCAACAAGAGTCCGAGATTCTAGAAGGAATTTGGTATATGCAACTTTCGTGCCAGTGCTGTATGTGGAAGTTTCTAAAGTCCGTAACGCGGCAAGGAAAAGCGAAAAGGAAGAGAAAAAAGTGCGTTTTTCCTTGCCCTCCTTCCTAACTAGGCCGGCCCGTTCCGTCGAAAGGCCCATTCACGGAATGCAGTGTCAGCATCGTCATCACCAACCGCCTGCCAGGGGGAGAATCCTTTGTTTGGATTTTTTCTGTGCGAAACTCGACTGGGAGCGTCGTCTATGCGGTTCGTCGGTTTGTTAACGTACCACCTTTACAGATCGGAAAGTCATAACAGGCATTAAGAACAAATTTGGATATACATGCATGAGATGGAAATCCCGTCGCTATGACCCTCCGCCAAATGTCTCGCCCTAATGTACTTACAGACGTTCTCGCTGTGAGGACCCGAGGCGCATTTTTTTCTTTTCTCTGCAGTTGGCCGAGTCATGTATCCCTTTTAAGAAGCGGTATGCACAACAGAGGTGACATGCAGCTAACACTACCCGTTTCCGGCCTCAAGGTCAGGGTTAAGGTCAAGGCCAAGGTCCGGGGATGTACTCTCTTGCAGCTCGCAGTCCACAACCACGTTGTTTTCACCGATTACTTTCCGAGGCCTCTAATCTGGCCGCCGACGGGTTGCGAAGTACCTACTTGATCGAATTATTCATCCTCATCTAACGGTTCTAGAAGGTCACATCCCTGTTTCCGAACATCTCGAATGCGCGCTAAGGCTGGGGTTCCTGAACTACAGACAATTATAAATTCCAATCCCAAGTTACGTGAACTTCGAAAGATTTCTAAGCAACTTTCCAAGATAACTGGAAATTTGTGGCTCTAATTGTTCCTTCAAGGTGGAAGAAACCCCATCGCCATATTCGGTTTCTTACCTACTAAGACTACTAGTTACGAACGATCCCCTGCGGAACCTGCATGATGAATTAGCGTGCCAAATCAACGTGCTTATATGCAGCTCGACCGCATTAGCATCCCTCCTTATGTGAACAGGTGCAGCAAAGTTCGATCAGCACCATTTGCGCGTTCTCTCCCCGGTGCAGGAGGGCAGTGCTTATGCTAAATGAACCGGGCGCAGACTTTTATCATCTTGCGCATTTACAATACCCGAGGTCAGCGACCTAACTAGCGTTAGGGCCAGGATCTTTTCCTTTGGTCCGCGATAGACGCGCGCATGGTTCGTATAAGTGACAGCCTCCTGATACAAGGCTGAGTTGTCATCGCCTAACCCAATTGCATCTTGGCGTCTACGGCTTGCGGACAAGTTTTTTTGCACGACTAAACAACATGACAACAATAAAGGCACTTGATTGCAACTATATAGAATGATAGGTGCATTTACGGTATATGTGGCCTATGTATATGCAGGTCTCAGGTCAGCCGCCATCCGCCGTATCGCTTCGCATGATCCACTGGTCAGGTCATATATCACTTGAGCTTTGCATCGGCGCGCGTCTCTTGAGTTAAACTGGCTGACTGCAAGGAGGTATCTAGCTTCATCCTTCCTAGATCTGAAGCAGTAAGACGGCGTAGAATATACTACGAACGGTATCATAATGATTCGTCGAAACTTGATGGACATGGAGGGGTGTCTCGGCCTTGTACAGGCCAAGTCGTCATTACTATACCACGCTCCTTCAGAAATCTTCAGTGCTACCAAGGATTGTATTCTTCCGACAGCTGGATTATTGTGCCAAGCCTAAATTCAAGGTATGATGATCATCGATGCTGTACCTTACCAGAAGATGACGCGCCCTTATGACTTCTAGTGAGAACTCGATTTTTGATTGGATGGGACACACGGACTAGTTAAGTGAGACAGAGTGAAACGCTTTGATTCGAAGTATTACAGGTACTTGAAGACGGTACAAGAAGTGATACTTCGCAGCCGTGATTATATATGAAGTAGTTAACACTGAAGCTTTTGCCTTTATTGGAATTTTGCTTCACGTGGTCAACTTCTTAGCCAACGTAGGGAGAGAAAACATTGCCATTTGGAACTGTCCAAGAAGTGGCCTCAAGTGAAGCAAATGCTGATATATGTCATGTATCCAAATATAGCTTGACAAGGACAAATCAATTAACATATCACACATAAATGTTATGGCTCAACAGCGAAGCATGCCCTGCCACAGTAGTTAGTGAACGGTCATATTGTTCATTCATCTTAGAGCAACGAACATACTCTATTAGGTTTTATATTGTATCAACTATAGGAGTATTTCATGCTTAAATTTGTGACACTCCTCGGCAACGTTGTGAATAAGGCATAGAGCCAAAACAGAGTTCTATGGAGTGTCAGTCAAAACACGACCTGTGAATATCCGTATCTATATATATTGCAGTCCAATGCTCTACCAGCTCAACGATTAGGAGGCTGTAAGGGATAAATGGACTACGGCGCTCTTCTCACTTTTCACACACAGGTATTTCCCGGTTAAGATTGGAGCAAGCCCCGTTTCCGTGACTCACAGTTATTCTGAGGTGCAGTAGGAACGTGATTCCATGTTCTCCAAGTCCATCCTAAACTATATCTGGTTTATTCTAGATACCTAGGGGCACTATCTTGGATAGATCGTGAAGGCTCACAACGCAGTCCCACATAGCACGAAAAGTGATATCACATGCAGATTCCGTCCATGTTTGATACAAACGCCTAGGGTACCTATACGGAACGAACTGACTAGTGAAGCCACTTTATATCTTGACCATGCACGCTATATCATCAGCCTCAGATGATATCGAGCAGGAGTACAGTCCGCAAAAACGAAGCATGTTCGTTATCTATCATTCTCATCGAAATTCTCGATTATGGTTCGTCGTCTCTGCTGGAATCAATTTTTTCCGTACTAGTCGTACAACTTGAACTTAGTTACGCGAGTTCATGATGTAAGCCAACGCCTAGCTCACGACACTAAAGTGACCGACTTGAAAGACGAGATTCTGATAGGCTATTATTCCGACTGGTCATTTTCGAATCTGATCGGGCTCTCTTCCCACAGGCGGCGGTCGTCCAATGTGATTGCTTATTCTTTGATTATGCAGCTATATCCCGGTTCCCATTCTTCTAACACGGCAGATCTTGATAGTTCGTTTCTATCGACCCAACCAAAGAAACCAAGGCTATGTATAGTGTCTTGAGAGGAACAAGTGTTGGAACTTGCCAAAATACCAAACGGCTCTTTGGGTTGGTGCGCCACTGGGCACATGCGTTGGGGTGGGCGTGGCCATAGGTCGATATCTAGTCCACGCAGAGTCGCTGCAACGAAAATTGACCTATTCCACACCCTACACCAAAAGACTACTATTTTACACGGCAATAAAAGGACGAAAAAGAAGGTCTAAAAAATATTAACGAAATTGTGTATTTAAAGGCTCCAGTTTTGGAAACTTCCAATTTTTATGCTCTTTTAACTGGTCCCTTAACTCAAGTTTAAAGTAGTAGAGGCTGAGTGGGTTATAAGGACATATGGTATATGAGTCGTTTCTTGGTACAGTGACTATGCCCACACCCGCAAAATCGTAAGCGTAGCATCTCAAGGTTTATCCTTAGGTATTTCTCTTTCGATCGACAGGTCACGGATAGTATCCCGTTACAGCAGCTAGAGGTCTTCTGTCGTAGCTAGACTATCTTGACTTCTAAGCTAGGTGTATAATTGGAGAGCTCCTCTCGACTACTTATCCAGCCACTGTCTATCTAAAACCGCCAAGGGGAGGCCTTCAGCCATGGTAATTTAGTTTCACGTTCGACAGACTCTGTTCGGGCTTGTATCGGTTAGGTACTTCACAAGATATGCTCAGATTATCGCGGCAGTTATAACGGTGTTCGGCTTTCCGGAGCAGAAGTGTTGATACTGCCTCCATTAGAAGATGGCTATTATAATATGTCCTGTCACATAATACAATGAGAGACCTGTGTAAATAATCTCTACGATCTATCAAACACTTACGTTCCGGCCCTAGTCCGGTGAGAATTGCATTAGCGTTAAAATGTATCAGCTCTCTATGGACCTTAATGCTATGATGTAGTTGTCTGTGGAATAAGGAAATGTTAAGACCCCTAAGTCGAAGTCTTCGGGTATCTGGCGCTACAACCGTGAGTTTGCTACACCTACACCCCGATTCCAGTACCAAGATCTAAGCATGACCTATAGTAAAACTGAATATAAAAAAGTCATATCATGTAGCTGTCTGTTGATCTCTCAAGCGAGTCATATGTTATATCTTAGCTGCCTTCAGGATTTGATTTCCAAATACATTGGAAATTGGGATGCAGGCAACATGGGTTCCTTCTATTGATACGATTAGAACAACGCAATTCCCGTTGTCACGAAGGCAAAGGGAAAGTAGAAGAACCTCAACTTTAGAGCTAGCCGCTTTAGCCGTAAAGTCCGTTTATTTACCGGAGTAACTCACGCTCTCATTACGGTTCAAAGTTTAATACACAACTTATCGTTTGGGCACATTGATACAGGCTCTTCTGATTCACGTTAGTTCTTCAATCGTGGATAAGCCAATTTGTGATACTTTTATTGGTATATGACTGCTTATATTGAAGTGAGTAGCATGAGCCGGCGCTTTTCTAGAGGCCCATACTTTGTACAGACAGGCGATACCTACACCTCCCAAAGTATTCAGCACTTGGCCTCTTACGATTAACAATAGAAAATCTAGTGGTCCCGTAAAATCAACGTCAATTCAATAAAATAACGCGCCTATGCTGAAGAGGTGTGGGTCGGTCACGTTTATATACTCAGCCAGAAGAGATATAAGGAGGGTATCTCAAAACGAAGTCCAGAAGTCAGAGGGGACATGATCAGAGTCAACACACACAGCCCACGCGTATTTAGGAGTAGAATTAACGTTGGTTTCATAGGATCACTGGATTGTCTACTATTTTCGTAAGAATGCTGAAGTGGTGTGGGTTGATTTGAGAGCGACTTAGTCAGCTGGGAGAAATGGGCTTGGCTAGCAAGGGTGATACAAAAAGGGGGTCATAGGCAGTCAACTACGCGAAAAAAGGGAGATAAGGTAGCGATTCTTTTCACGAATTTCACAAATACAGCGTTTATTTCGTCGAGATCACTAAGTTCCCCGTCTTTAATGAAAGAATGTGAGAGAAATGAAGATTCAGGAAGTGTAGAGTAATCTATCTCCTGAATACTGACCGCTAAGAATGGAGATCACTTCAATACAAGGCTTGAAGGCATCTGGATGTGTAGGTGCGGCCTATCTCTTGAGGACTTGGGCTCCGAGGGGGCGCTAGCCCGTAGAGTATACTTCAATACTATAAATATTACATACGTTGTTCTTGTAACCTTATGCCTACCGACCCTTTAGAATAATTCTCTCCTTTTATCCATTCCCCCTTAAGCCCTTGGCCTAGCCACTCGTAGCTGACTTGATCCATTCATATCGTTTACCCACACCACATCGATAGACTCATAGACAAGCTATTATCAAGTCCCTTATGACTGGTTGGTTCTTGGCTTGAATGGCATTCGGGTCCCAAGATCGTAAACTTGTATCTATATTCCTTTACTTTTTAGCTTGCTCTCCTCAAGGGATGGTGTTAGCAAGTTGCCTTCGGGAGTTAATTCAAGCCACACCTTCGGGTCAGTTTCAACCAGCTACCTTACGATTAGCCCGTCAACCATTGCGCCTGCTGTTTCAGTCTCGTATCTAGTATATGGTCATGTGCTACGTCCTCGGTTTCGCCCAATTGCTTTACGTGCCCTCAAAACCGTCTCGTGACAAGTGTCTTATGCTTAATTTATCCCAGACCTGGAGCTCTGAGACAGCCTGCATGTGGCCTCTCAGCCCTGTGTCGGAATAAGACACGTAAACCCGATAATCTCAGGAAGCGAGACAGACAGCTGAGCTATTGAGTTTCTCCCAATCACCCAATAGGTTATAACAACAAGCTGAGACTGTGTCGATAAATTGTCATGAGATCAAGTTGTCCGAGGCGATAATTAAGTCGACAGTGAGGAAGAGTATCAACGTAGCTGAGACACCTACTTATCGTTGGTCTCTCATTTCCAATACCTGAGGTGAACCGAAGTTTTTTGGATGCTGTCCTTTGAACAGTCCTGTACGGAACATCTTTTCAGCACGCAACATCTGATTTGGATACACTTCAAGGATAAACCTTAGACACTCGTTTATAATCGGTAAATAATCGAAGTCGGGGACTTGGTTACTGCCTCAGCTCACTTCGGTTCACCTTTCGTTAGCTCATTCTGGTTTTCATCAAGCTCAGATGTATTATGGATGAGCTGTTTGATAACTAGCGTCCCAGTGATAGACATCGTAAGTATCAACCGTGGAAACTTAGACTCGTATTAATAGAACGACCTGACATTGTTAACTGGCTATCAAAGCAGGGCCGTTCAAAACTTGGTTGACGCTGCCAGTGTCATTATCTTGAAACTCATTTTATTTCGTTTGATGGCCAGCCGCTACGTTATGAGATACTGAGAATAGTCCCGGATGATCACGTTCGGATGGATATGATAAGCTGCATTGCAAAACATCCGTGCATTATGCGCCTATTATATCAGGTCAAGGGCGTTATCGAGATATCTACTACGAGATACAAGTCTCTCTTCTAAGCCGTGTCACATGAATTCAAGTAGACAGCCTACCAGAGTTGATCAGCGAAGTTATTCATGCCTCAGTTCTAACACACGACGTCACTATCAAGCCTGATCAACTACGCGTAGCATCAACCATTACACCCTCGAGCATGCTGGATTGTAAGAGGACGATAATAGCTTCCATATCTAGCGCAATGACCTGCACCATTATCATTCGTGCTAGCATTGAGGCTATCATGTGCTAGATTGTAATACACTAGGACTAATGACCCAAATGTTGTACAACACCCAGTTCAACCCGGGAACAGGTGAAACATATGGCTGTACCCGTGTGGCGGTGGGATGGCGTCAAGTACCGCTCAGGTTCAAATTCCATCGCGGCGAGAGGTACACAGGCTTCCCAGTCATGTTTTGGTCAGTGTATAGTCGAGAGCCTGCATTATGTACACACTCGACGACCTACAGTATGGTCTTTTCTTTGCGACTCACTATGACCGCCCACCACATACGCGGTAACTTCCTTGTAGCACTGATTCTGGATGAATCGCGTCGTCATCTGTGGTCCTCGTAGACGGCCAGCTCGGAAGCTAATGCTGAGCAAATCGTACCTTGCGCAGATCCGAACTTTGCTGGGAGCTTTTCCTTCGCCGGGTTGGTCTGATATTGAAAGATACTATACTGTAAACAGTCGCAATCTAATCCGAATCAGAACCGTAGCGTCGAGAAACCAAAGAAGACCCAGCGCCACCGTAGAACCGTCGCTGCGTGGGTGACAGTTAGGTGGTATAGGCGCCTCCACCGGACCAATCAGTGGGTTTGGGAACTACGCTGCGTTCCAACGGAAATGATGATTTCCCACTTCCCCGGGTGGAGGTTGTATTGGAGGACTCTCTGCGTGCCACAATTGTGCATATGCGTATATCCTTTACCTCCAACACTACGTTGACCACAGCAGTTGACCACAGCTACCAAACGCTAATGTGCTGCTGTACGGTTTAGGATAGTTAGTTGTGCTATGCATGCCAAGATGTGATACTAATCCCAGCAGACTTCTATAGAGTTGCTCTGCAGCCCGGCTAATCCATAAAACCCGACGATTGGAACCACCTTACAGTTACAGTTGCGTTGTCCTGTGCTGAGATGATATACTAATGGTCGAAAGAGAGCGTTCTCCAAGACCAGAGTTCGGACGGGACTTACCAGGACCAACAGCCACCAACCCCCCGGTCCAATTTTCATTGACGAGCTTGGTTTTTGCCTAGATAGTTATGGTTGGAGTCCCGGAAGCTTACCGTGATAACTCCAAAGTTTGTCCTACTCTACGTAAGGATTTTTTCCTCGAGATCAAATAATTCTATGGCCTCCACTTGGATTGTCACCTAGCCTTGCGCTAAGTCTACTACGTATTTACATGAGGGACCACGAAGTGTACACGTGCTAGGCGCGATATATCGGGCTCGGTACTGTGCTGTCCTCCGAGAAAACATTCTCTTGAGGCGCAATTTTATATGTGAAACACAAACACAACATCTCAGCTCCCCGAGGTAGCGGTTTGCGTTTCGTAGTGCGACATCTTGAAGCTACCTAGTTACGTAGCACACTAATGGCGCGTCTTGTGGCGTCACTTATAGTCAGGTCGGACGAGAGCCGGAGCCGTTAATGGTCCGCCGTCTTTCCTCGTGGTGACTCGTCATCTGCGTCAAGCTGTCTCGAAAATGCCGGAACACTAAGAAAAGAAGCCACAGACTGATCTGAAACACTGAAGCTCTCGACTAGGCCGGCATAGCGAGCACAAATGTACGCCACATTACGTCCTCAGAATATAAGCTATCTATGTACAACCGCGACTTAGACCGATTCTGACCGATCAAGAGAGATCAGCTCAAGAGCTACTGCCGTCTGGGCATTTACCTTAGTCCATATAGCTACTATTATAGTTCGTCTTGCTAGCGCGGCACGGTCCTATTGAGTATTGTTTTCGTGCCTAGCGTGGGCGAGAGGGTGGTTATCATCGAAAGTAATTGTCTTTGCGTAAGGTAGTACCTACTGTTAGTGTATGTGGCATATAAAAAAGATGTCTCACAAACCCAGCGGCCTGGGCCACGCGCAAACACTTACATCGTACGGCACGCTAAATGCAAGCTGGAATCAGATCATCTAGCTCGAGGGAAGTGACACGGCGGTCCTTCTCGACAACTCGAACAACGTGGATCCTTGATACTACTGGTGACGCTGATAGTAAAGTTGTAGTACAGGTATTGCCGGGGCTCGTAATTCGCACATGCATGTGACTACGGCTGACCGTTGAGCGGGAAGCATTGCCACCTTGGAAAAAGAAAAGAAAAACACGCCAGGTGTCGCGAGCCTGGAACAGTACCACAACCGAAATAGTGTAGCTAAGTATAATACCTGTGCACTTACAAGTTCACTAGGCGGCTGATAAGTAGGACAATTAACCATATGAAGTGTAGCGTGCCCCAAGTATAAGCAGCGAGCAGTTCACTATCACGATATTCATTCATTCACGAGCCTCTTTGTGAGATTGAGAGAGATTAATCAATGAAGACGGCCCGGTTCTCGCTGCGAGGAGCGGCACAGGGGGAACCGGGTTCTCGTCCGAAAGGGGCAAGGAGCCGAAAAGCGCTAATATCATTCTGATAGCTGGGTTTGCTTTTAACCCTCTTTTTCGCTTTGGCCCTCTTGTTAGTTTAAAGATCGCAATCCCACGCTACTTTTTAGTAGCACGCTGTAATTTAATCCCCTGCTCCAACTCGCTCCCGCTAGGCTATATTTCTCTTGAGCGCGTGGATCATACGCAGAGTGGTTCGCAGCCCTGCTAAAACTACGTATGTATAGTCCTTATACTACTTACATAGTGTTAAGTACGTTACGAGATGAAGGTATCGACGCGGGATGAGTAATATCCGAACGACGACAAGACCCGGTAGTCTCGTCGCACTGAGTCGAGAACTGGAACGTACGCCACAGTGCTCAAACACATGCTGCCTGGTACACGACTTCTGTGCGTGCGTACGTACATAGGGAGAGAAACAGGTGCTGCTAGTATAATGCATGTGTACTTCGCTTCACCAAACAATTGGTCCCTATAAGCGTTGCTTGGGCACCAATCAGCGGCCGAACCATGAACCCGTCAGCTCTCATTTGCCTGCGCCCCGGGACGAGATAAATTTGACAAGGCAAGAAGGGTGTGACATCTTCATGGGAACTGCATATCCAATGCCTTCACAAATCTTTTCGGATTCTCTTCCGATATAACAGGGGGCCAGAGGTTGCAGACGACTGTCAAAAAGAATTCAACCCCGTCGAGTGGTAGATGAGCGCACTATTCTGGATTTGGAGATGAGTCCCCGTAGCCTAGCAAGCCTAGTCAACCAACCAAGGAAAGGAAGAAAAAAGTTCCCAGGGGTCCACGACCCCCTTTCCAGATGAACGGATGCGCCCAATTCTGGTTCCTGGATAGTTCGCTTGTTGGGTCTGGTCTTGTCAAGCCGGATTGAATTGGTGACAGCGGGCCTTGGAGATCATTGTGGCCATGCTGCCGGGGGTCTCACCCCTTCACCCTGGTCAATACCCAGATTACCTTGGCCTTCGCCCTCGTGTCGAATGCATTGATTGCCATGTCTTAGAAGTGACGGCGGCTAGACCACAACGGCTGAGTTAGGCAAATGATTTATGATTCAAACATGTCATGGTCCGATATTCTATGGAACTCGAGATGCCAACCCATCCCACCCGCTTTTGCTGCTAGAAGACGGGAGGATGCGGGTTTTCTTAGCCAGTAAATGACCTATCTCACTTCACCTTAATTTGATACTTAAACTAGCTTAAATACTCTGCTCTGGGATTCAAGATTATAATTAGTAGGTACTGTACACTACGGCAGTTTCTCCCTTGCGTACATTAATCTAGGCCAGGGTCGTGTCCACTGGAGTGGGTATCTCATATCGTGAGCTCAAGGGTAGTGGCGTGTAGGCATTCGTCATAACAATCCATTGTATACTACGGAGCTCTCTTTACCTACCACTCCACGTTATTCGTCCTTTCTCTTGCTTTCTGCTTCTTCCCTGTAGCTCGCGGAGCCTTTCAACATTGGGTAGTCTATTCACCGTGTGTATAACCAGGCATTAGAGGCGCAAGGGAAGTTGAGCGCGATCGACATCCGTCCCGTCCGTTGCCGCGACCCTTATCCTACCCGCATGGTCTTGCCTTGCCACGTATCGCGAGTGGCTTCTGGGGAATCCTTACATATCTCTGTCGCCATTTAGGTGGCATCATACGATCTAACCGCCACGAATCATAGATGCTTACTGTCGGCGAGAAGCACGGGCACTGGAAAGAACGCAACAGCCTCTTGTCTCTGTGACGTGGCGTTGAAAGGGGGAAGGTTCTTGCGACCTTACTCCTCAGTTATATGTGAGAGGAAAGAGTATAGGAGTATAGGTCAGTCAAATTACTACCTAAATGCCACATCGGTCAAGCCCTGAGGCATAATGGTCATTTTACTTCTAGATCAATACAACTGCGACGTTGTAGGGTAACTCGGCCGCTTGTGATAGAACGACAGGGTGAGGTCACAGCTGACAATGTAACGTACTGCAGGTCCCCCGGCTTTGACGACCTCGGACCAGACTTAGCCCCACGGGCTATCATCGACCCAACTCGGCTATAATAGATGCACCCAGTATATACGAATGGGCTATCTGTGTCGATTCTGGCTTGATTTTGGCGTGCTCGGACGCGTTGGCCAAGTCATCCTGCCACGAAACCTTAATTCTGTCTACTATAACCCATTGAGGAATCGCGACAAGGTTACGATAGGGGTCCGACATCGTCATTACCGAGGAGTCGCACACATGTTAATGTTCATCTGAACAAGGAGTCGGCTACTTTTGATAAGTGAATTGAGGTGAGTAAAAACATTTACATTCACTGGCCTGGCACGTCGAGCAAGTTGACAAGCCATCTCATCGATACTAAACTTATACTCGCGCGTTATGTTTATTGTATCACGAGACGTGCAAACGCTATTCGCCCCTTCCAGGAGTATTTGCGCCTGTGCGACTTGTTTCAAACTGCAGATATCCCTGATTCAAAACCGTCACTTTTGGCGTCCGGCGAGCCCGTGCTAATTAATAGTGGGGCCAGATACAGAGCGTTAGATGATGGTAACGAGTGCCTGGGACCTCTCAAAGTGAAGTGTGTTGCTTCGACTTTTGGCGGTTTGCTTCTTGGGCGGATTCGAGGCAGAACCGCGTTTCTTGGTGCAGACTCACCTAAAGCTATTTGGAGCCGCCCCAGCCAGGAATCGTGCGCCATCATTGTCGACTATCTCGGTATTAATCTCTGTTGCAGTCTACATTAGGACCGACCGAGCTGGGAACATTGAGGGTGCCTTCAAGTAGGCTAAGAAATGGCTGCCCGGCAAATGGAGGACGAGTTGAACAGTGCTGCTGTTGCAGCATTGCCAATGCCAGCGGGCACTCCATATCGGACACCATCTCGATCATCGAGGAAGTCGAGGCGGTCCGCAACACCTCCAGGGATTGCTTCCCCGTCGCCCCCGCCCTTACCGGCCGACAAAAGCGAGAAGAAGAATAAGCGTGCTTCTAAGGATCATGCCGTTGACGAAAACTTCGGCATTCTGGACCCTCGCCGGTTTACTCCAACACTGCACGCAAATCTTGTGTCAGAGATTCTTAACCTACGCCGAGACCAAGAAGATAAGCTGAAGATTATTGAAAGCTTGGAAACGAGTTTGCAGGAGGTGCACGAGGAGAAAGACAGCTTGCAAACGAATTTGTCTGAAACCGCCAAGGAGTCAAGGTCTCTTAAACGTCAGCTGGCTTTACTCGAAGGAGGGACTTCATCAGCTTTGGGCGAATTGGCGCGGGAGCGAGAAGAAGCTGTCGACATTGCTGCGGAGACGAAGAAACGGCTCGAAGTAGCGCAAAAGAAAGTTCGAGTCCAGGAAGAAGATTCTCAACGAGTTCACAATCTGTGGGCAAAGGAGAAGGATGCCTGGGAAGAAGAGCGAAGGAAGTTTGAGCGAAAATTACACGTCGCTGAAACTCGATTAAAAGCAGTTCTTGAAGAAGTTGAAAATCTACAAGCTGCCCAATCGAACGGTATCCAGAATGGAACGGAAAGCGAAGCCGAAGATAACGACGGTAACAGTGTCCGGACGCAGAGCATAACGAATAGTATTCGATTCTCGACGATCAGCGGTCCTGGAGCCGGAAAAACCAATGGCATGAGCCTGGCCGACGAGCTTAACTTTGACGACGACGAAGACTATCAGACGGATCCGGATGGCCGCCAAAGCGTGCTTTCAAATGCTGGACACCGCCGTGCAATGAGTCGCGATAGCATTGCATCTATAACTCATCGACGCAACCATAGTATTGACAGGCAGGTTCGCCCAGGAAGTGTAGTCCGGGGAAGGCTATACACAAACCCCAGCGTGCTCGCAAGGCTTGAAGGTGACATTCAGGAAGATGAAGAAATTCAAACACCTAAGCCAAAGGCGCCCGAATACACAGACTCCGCTGTGCAGTATTCGCCACCGCCTTCGCCTAAAATTGCTCACTCCAAACCTGATACTCCGGAGCCTCCAGTTAGACCAGATAGTCTGTTGGACGTAGAGAGCTCACCGCGTGGTGAGATGGAAATCGAAGCGAACCAGCGTCGGAAGCGAGTCCACGTTAACCGGACTGGCCCGATGGCTACGCCCAAGATTATTACCCATTCAATGGTGTCGTCGGCGTCTCAGACAGCTGAGCCCTTAAGCCCTCCGAGGACGCCACTTTCCCCTATTGAGAGGTTGACACCTGAGCCGAAACCTAAGACAACGGAAATGAAATCAACCGCCACTCAGACAGAAAGTGCTCCCATCCTTCAGCCAGTGACTCCTCTACAGATCCCCAGTATTAGTATTGTCCCTCCAACAAGCCGCCCGACAAGTCCACAGGAACATCGCCTCCCTCAACATTCCAAAGATGCTGGCTGCCAAGTCTCTATTTTGTCATCAACGAGCACTTATCGGTCTGCGGCTGTCCAGACAGACGAGATTCGAGTTGACAGGAGGCTAGCCAAGTTGCCCCGGCATTTGCATCCTTCCGCCATATCTTCCCGGCCATCTTCCCCTACGCCGAATAATCGTGCAGAGGAGAAACAGTTCACACCAGTACCTGGAAATCTCCCTCCTCGAAACCCAAGGCGACTAGTAAATAAAGGCAGCTTTATAAACGATCCGAACCAATCGCCACCGGTATCACCCTCAATAGCTGAATCGGAAACTCGTGACATGTATCCTGGTAATAATGACAATGGCCCTCTATCAGCCGACAAAGCTCCTATGCGGCGCCCTCCTCGAATTAGCAGTCTATTTGCCGGGTTCGATATAGTCAGCTCTGATGAAGCAGACGAGTTTGGCGATGCAGACATTAGTGACCCGGAATATCGGACGGCTCTTTCAGCCCCTAAGCCTAAGAGTCCTAGCCGACACGGAAAACGGGGTTCTTCTTCAACAGTCTCCATGTCGCCAGAAAGCACCAGATTTCCAGCGAGAGACCCGCGCAGCTTTATGAAACAAGCTGGAGGTACTGAAATATACAGTAGTTTCAACCTGGCCGGTGGACGAGATAATCCAATCCGTAAACCAACTTCGCGACCGCCCTCAGTGGGTATGAATCCGGGCTCGCGGGCGAGCGTCATGCGAAAGGCTGCGATGATTCAAAATGGAATATCCTCACATAACGCTCGCTCACCGAGCCCTAGCCTCCCGGATATCCGAGAACCTCCATTCCCCATCCCGACAAGGGCAAGCTCAAGACAGCCAAATGTAACAGCTAGTGCTCCCAGTGACGGTTCGCGCAGCCCATCACGCTACGGAAGTGGCTGGCACCGGCGTGGAAAAGGCAGTATCTACAGGAATAACAGTATCCGAAAGGTTCGTTCTGCAGCTGCTCTGCCTCGAGGCGGTCGATATCGCAGGCAGGGTAGCCGTTCGCCGCCTCCAATGACGCCGTCTGAAGAGGCGCCTGAAAGCCCGCGATTACCACCGCTACCAAACAATGACATTACAACACCTCGAACTCGAGATGTTGGGGTGGGACGATACAAGGGTCACAGGTCTCAACCATCGACCAACACGGCCTATACCGAAAACACCAATGCGCCTTCTGCAGGCAGTTCGCAACATGCTGCCGGGGTGGTCGATGCGATCGCCCAGACTATGGTAGGCGAATGGATGTTCAAGTACGTGCGAAGACGCAAGTCTTTCGGCGTGGCAGAGAGCGGCGGACGAGAAGAGAACAGCAACGACCGTCATAAGCGATGGGTATGGTTGGCTCCGTATGAACGGGCAATACTCTGGAGCAGCAAGCAACCAATTTCTGGCAGCGCACTAATGGGAAAGTCTGGCCGTAAACGTGAGTTTCATCCCTTTCTCTTTCTCAGGGTGCACTAACATGAATATAGTTACCATTCAGTCAGTTCTGGATGTCAAAGATGACAACCCGATTCCCAAAGGCGAGAGTCAGATATTTAACCGATCCATCCTCATTCTCACACCTCAGAGAGCCTTGAAATTCACTGCTGTGTCGTCCGAAAGACATTATTTGTGGATCATGGCACTATCCTTCCTAGCTCACTCACAGCAAGCCGTGCCTGAAATAACACCCTCGCTCGCGCCGCCCAAAGCGGCTCCCGCGCCGGATCCGGAATTGTCGAAACTGAAGACGAAGAGGAGCGGGATCCGTGATTCCATCCGCCTAACGAAAGGCAAGAATCCGTCTCTTACGGCGCGTCATGATCAGAAATTGCAGCCCAGTGTGCAGGAGGAACCAGAACCCGTGCCGACGTTTCCTGTACACATTGACTCTGAAGTGTTCGCTTCGGTGCCTACACATCAACGTGAGCCTTCTGGAGATGCCGCCGAGCCACCGCTAATTCCCCGGTTTCACGGTCGAGCTCAAGGGCGCGTATATGAGCGGGCCAACCAGGTGGTGCTCCACGGTAGAAAGAGGAGCAACACCGGAGGCCATGTTCCGCCGCCCGTATCCTTCCGTGGCTTCTCCCCTACGGGTAGCTCGATGCATGCCTCTAGCAATAGTACTGCAGGGGCCAGTATCGACACTGCCGGCTCGTCCGACGCCTATGGTCAGTCTAGCAACGTGACCTGGGGTATGAGCACAGCCGGTTCTCAGCGCACGTCGGAAACATCATCAAGAACGACTGGCAACTTCTTCGAAGCTATTGGCACGGTTCGAATGGAAGCTTTCATCGACCCTCTCTCATTCGCTAAGTTCGATGACATTCCCGACGAGAGTGAGGAGATGCGGTATAGGGCGCGTCGGCAGAGCAAGGAGCGCCGCCGCCGGCGGAGTCGTAGCCGACACCGCGACAGCTTCATGTCGCGTAGCACTCGGGATACACGAGGCACTGGCTCGTACTATACCGGTAGCAGGGCGAGAGGAGATGAAGACTACTTTCGCGAAGACCCCTTTAGAGGTTTCTGATGTATAAACATTTGGCCTCTCGTTACATTGCTTGTTTACATCACTTTGAGCGTTTATGGTGTACATCACCGACAGATACCCTCGTTTTGTACGTTGTCGTTTTTCTCGGGCTAACATGGCGTCCATTTCTGTACAATTATTATTATCCTGCACGGCCGAGACATGCAGGCTATCATTTCTCGTGTTTGCTTCTACGGATCAATTCGACAAGGAGTTTGCGGACAGTGTGTTGCGATGTAAGGGATGAAATATATGGTCAGAAAATGATCTCGTATGGTTAGGACGATGGTCGAAAACCGAGACTCGCTCTTGTGTGTATTTTATTTGTTATAAAATAGTATCTCAATCCTGTCATGGTGAGGGAGAGAGGATGGAGGACAGTAAGGGAGGAGAAAGAGTACAATGGTCTCAGGACTAACCCAAAATCATACTGCTGAGTAATAATAGTAAAGAGCGACTTGCCTGCAGTGTTCTACAGTACTTACCAGCTAGAAGCAAGAAGCTCGCATGTCTACTCGTAGTACCTGCCACGTTGATGAAGTCGCAGACTCGAATTCATCATATTGCATTTTATTGTGCATGTAAGTACAGAGTAAGTTTACTGTACTGGGTACGGTAACTCCTGACGCCGAAATGCAATCATACTAGTACTAGCAAAACGGAGAATAACCCCGCCACCCCGCCATCGCACCCCCACTAACGGCAGGTTTGTCCAGCTAATCAAACCCCGAGTGCAGATGCTGGGCCATACTACGTTGGCCGAGTCTACTCATTTAAATTGTTGGCCGGGCCAATCAGATATCGCGCTATAACCAGATTAGGCATGGTACCCACTATAGTCAGCTACTTGAAATACCTTTTTAAAAGATATCTACTAGCTAATTTTATTTATATTAATAACTTTTTAATAATAAAAATAAATTAAAAAATAAAAGAACATTTTCTATATATATATTTATATATATACGCTTATATTTTTTATATTTAAAATATTACTTTTGAACTAGAAACTTTACTTTGAAAACGCTGATGCTAGTACCTTTATGTGGCCTTTTGTATGGAGGTACGGTCCCGGCCAACGTAGTGTGAGGACTCGGCCAACGTAGTATGGCCCCAGATGCTGGCTCGGCTGGCGTCAGTCACTGACAGTCAGCCTCCCTCTTCGCAATCTCTTATCTCAGCCGCTGCATCGAGCACGAGCATGAGCACGAGCACTCTCTCTCACGCGCACCAAAACCAACAAAAGTCTTTTCTGTCGCGGTCACCTTCCTCTCCGACGCCCCATTTTGCGTGTAGAGAGGATTTCACCCTATAATCAGACCTTGGCCACGATATTCAGTTCTGAACCCTCTCTTGCCTGCCCCCCTCCAATCTCCATTGCCCACCTCGTCTCCGTCCCCTCTCGTACTGCCCAACTACCCACCGGCGCACCACGCTACCAGTTGTCAAGATGTTGAAGATATGGTCTATGGTAGGGAATGGCATTCTACACGTCATGGATGTGTCGCTGGTATTAACTTTTCCATGTGCAGAAAAAGGAGCAGCAGAAGCAAGAGAATGCTGATGCTGCTGGAGGCAAGAAAAAGAAAGTTACCGCCGCCCAACTACGCGTACAAAAAGGTATGCCGCGTTGAGTCTCCGGCCCGGCTCTCGACTTGAGCAGAATTCTAACTATGGCGTAATTCTCTTTTCCGCAGACCTCTCAGAGCTGTCCTTAGGCACGACGATGAGGACGGAGTTTCCCGATCCCGACGATATCCTCAACTTCATTCTCGAAATTAGACCCGACGAGGGCGTCTACACCGGCGGTAAATTCACGTTCACGTTCAGCATGAGTCAGAGCTACCCGCACGAGCCGCCCAAGGTGCTGTGCCAACAAAAGATCTATCACCCCAACATCGACCTCGAGGGCAAGGTGTGCCTCAATATTCTGCGCGAGGACTGGAAGCCCGTGCTCAACCTCAACGCCGTCATCGTCGGCATGCAGTTTCTGTTCCTCGAACCAAACGCATCCGACCCGCTCAACAAGGAGGCCGCCGACGACCTACGCGCCAGTCGAGAAACATTCCGTCGTAATGTCAAGGTCTCCATGGCCGGTGGCTCCGTGCGGGGTATAGCATACGATAATGTCATGATCAACCAAGGCAGGCGTTGATAATGCCCATGAGTTATAATGTCGCGTGGACAGTAAACGCTTACCTTTGACCACGCCGAGCTGGAACGGCTCTATCGCATTTACATATAAGCAGCGGCGCATTCTACATCACCCTGGCAAGACACCGGGGGTTAAGGAGCATCTGCCACGGAACAGCGTAAGCCAGGTGGCCATGATTGATTTCGATGCATGGACATCTGGATTTATTTGATATGCAGATTGGCGGTTCTGTTTTCGTGTTTCGTTCCTACCATCACAGCATCGGCGTTCTTCGCGGGGGACCATGGCATTCACGTTGAGGAATAAACTTGCCCCGGAGCTTTCATACGAGACTTGAAGGGCTCTTCTGGGCTAGGGAGCGACACAATCAAGAAGGCTGCATTATGTGGATCGGTGAACAGGTGGTAGGCAGGTGAGCAATACAGAGACAGATTTTTGGCACTTTTTACACGAGTGTAAATAATGATGCGGGGAACAAATAATGGTTATGATGCCTTATAGAAGAACACTTCACGATAGATATAGGGACAACGATACAATACGACTTTATCAAGATTACCACTCAGCAAATGTCTTCAGTTAGCCAAAGCCCTTTGCAAATGAACCCTTTGAAATTGTCCTCTCGACCATACCTGATCACGAGATGCGATAGTTAGCAGGAACAGATGTTGGTCTGGCCTAAGGCGAACTATCTCTACGCACTCTGAACTAGTGAGCTCTGTCCGCACCAAGCATTGAGCAAGGGAGGATGAAGGTCTATTGTAAAGAGACTTGCAATGCTCTATGCCTGGTAGTGCTCTCAATAGGTGTTTATTCGAAGCACCTACATCCACAGCTTCGTACTGGACCCTAAATTGCGTGTGATTCTAAATATACGAGACGTAGACGCTGGCGGTTAGACGGCACTAATACCTACTTAGTGAACTAATACTGATGAGATGTGATCACATGTAATTATCTCATTGAATGATGAAGCACATGGATATATTGGTAGCTACTTTAGGTACCAACGGGTAGGGTTAGGGAGGTCTAAGTAGAGTCCAATGCAGGTCTCCCCACGAACGCTGAATGCTGGGATGGATGGATAGTTGCTTATACTGCTTAAGTGGGAAACGCTAGGCATGGTAACCAACCACATAGGGGCATCCATGGATGGCAGCTTAACTGTGGGGGATGGAGGGGCAAATCAGAGCGCCCCGGTAAAAGGCTAGCCCACCAATTGGCGCTGGAATTTTCGACTCACCGCCGCCGAGATCGCTCCAAGCTCGTAGCTTGCAGCTCAACCCACCCTCCGAATACTGCCCGGCACAAAAGCTCTGCGCTGACTGACTCTGGACCCTCGAACTTCATCTTCGACATAAACTTGACACATTTCCCCAAACTCACTGCGTCTTTTGCTGAGTAGCACATATTGCCGGCCAATATCATATATACCCAGCAACTCTTCCACTACTTTCAGTGCCGCCATCTCGTTTCCTCTCCTCAACTCAATTTTATTTTTATTTTTTTTCTCGCTATCAGTATGGCCGCCAGAGGTCTTTCTAAGACTCTCCGTAGCCAATTGGCTCGTCAATTGGCTTCGCCTGCCGCCCAGAGACGTTCTTTCGTCGCTGCCTCCAATCTCGTCAGAGCCACCGCTGCTCAGGGTCGCCCTGCCGTGGCCGGTATTGCTCAGCAACAGGTCCGTGGTGTGAAAACCATCGACTTTGCTGGTACGCCAGAGGAGGTTTACGGTAAGCAATATCCATTGCCGACAAAATCCCCGTTTCTTTCGGCCGTTGCTGACAATTGTGCTTCCAGAGCGTGCCGACTGGCCCAAGGAGAAGCTTTTGGTAGGTCCTTGGCTCGATATAGCCTGTTATAAGGTGGGACAAGAGAATTCTTGGCTGACCATCTATGCAGGATTACTTCAAGGACGACACTCTCGCTTTGATCGGCTACGGTTCGCAGGGTCACGGCCAGGGTCTAAACCTCCGCGATAACGGACTCAACGTCATCGTCGGTGTCCGAAAGAACGGCCAGTCCTGGAAGGATGCTGTACAAGATGGCTGGGTCCCTGGCCAGAACCTCTTCGAGGTCGACGAGGCTATCGGAAGGGGCACCATTGTTATGAACCTCCTTAGTGATGCTGCTCAGAGCGAGACTTGGCCTGCTATCAAGCCCCAGCTGACCAAGGGCAAGGTATGCTACACGAAAGATATGCGTCACGAGTAGGACACAGCTCACATTTGCATAGACTCTGTACTTTTCTCACGGTTTCTCTCCCGTTTTCAAGGACGTAACCAAGGTCGACGTCCCCAAGGACATCGATGTCATCCTCGTTGCTCCTAAGGGCTCCGGTCGAACTGTCCGTTCCCTCTTCCGTGAGGGCCGTGGCATCAACTCCTCTTATGCCGTCTACCAGGACGTCACTGGCAAGGCTGAGGAGAAGGCTCAGGCTCTTGGTGTTGCTGTCGGCAGTGGCTACCTTTACAAGACTACCTTTGAGAAGGAGGTGTACTCTGATCTCTACGGTGAGCGTGGCTGCCTTATGGGTGGTATCCACGGTATGTTCCTTGCTCAGTACGAAGTCCTGCGTGAGCGTGGCCACAGCCCCAGCGAAGCTTTCAACGAGACTGTCGAGGAGGCTACCCAGAGCTTGTACCCTCTGATCGGTGCCAATGGTATGGACTGGATGTACGAGGCCTGCTCTACTACTGCTCGCCGTGGCGCCATCGACTGGACTCCCAAGTTCAAGGCCGCCCTCAAGCCCGTCTTCAACCAGCTCTACGACTCTGTGATTGATGGCTCTGAGACCAAGCGATCGCTCGAGTACAACAGCCAAAAGGATTACCGACAGAAATTCCAGGCCGAGATGGAAGAGATCCGGAACATGGAGATCTGGAAGGCTGGCCGTGCCGTCAGGTAAGCATGAAACACAACATCATTCTACATCCCCCCTTACTGCCCTTAGCTATAATGGACTGTTACTGACTAGAGATTTGAAGATCACTCCGACCTGAGAACCAGAAGTAAATTTAGTAATGAAGCGAGTGGCGTTTGTTTTTAAATGGTTTGGGCACAAAAATTTTGGCGGTGCATACCTCGGAGGTGTTAAAGAGATGGCAAAACTTGTTTGTACTTGTATTCAGGATTCCCCCAGATATCATAATCTCTCGCGAGGACCAAAGGGATTAAGTCCAAAAGTTATGTCGAGCTAGCTAGTTATTTCATCCCATTTTCTCATGCGCTTTTGCGATTGGCTTCAGTCTAATGCGATTCTCTACAATCTGTTAGTTCCCTACGTACAAATAGGAACACAACATCCGTTATCGGCTTGATGGGTCCGACCCGTCGGCAGCAGTCGGAGAAGTTGGGGATTATTCACTGAAGGATACGCTTCGGTGATCCACCAGCGTGGAGCGGGCCGTTATACCCTTTGCTTCGTATTTCGGTTACCCAGGTAAGAGGTAAACGAGACACATGTACGATAAACGCTACTGTTCTGATTTGCTCTAGTACCGAGTGTTGCATCAAGCACTTATTTCATTCCGAGGAGCCAATTGATCTTGACTAGACTGGCTCGCGACTAAGACTTTCCTTCAAGCTATTATGTAAGGATATATCTACTACTTTCCCTACATGCTCAGTAACAGTTTCCATGTCTAATACCGCATCCAGATCCTTGTCGCGAGCAGATATTTATATGTTTATATAGAGACAAGAAGAGAATATAAGTTAGGAAAGAAGAGAAGATAAGAAACACATCAACTTAGACCCCGAGATCTTGATATCAACAACAAAAACATGGCAGACCCCTCCACCTCGCCCCCTCTAACGCGGGCCTCGGTCCTCGAGGCGCGCGAGCTCATCAGGGCGTTCGTGCACAACACGCCCACGCTGACGAACGCCACGCTAGACAGACTCGCGTCGACGCCTGCGCCGGCGCCGGTGGGTGCTGGGGGTAATGGAGGTAATGATGAAGAAGAGGGGGAGGAGAAGGGGAAGAAACCTGCGAATCCGAAGATGCGGCTGTATTTCAAGTGCGAGAACATGCAGCGCATCGGCGCTTTCAAGATCCGCGGCGCGTTCCACGCCATCGAGCGCTTGAAGAGGGAGCCTGGGTGGGAAGAAGGCGGGGGGCGGGAGAGGGGGGTTGTTACGCATAGTAGTGGTGAGTTTTTGTATCTCCGTTTTTTTATCTCGTTTCTCATTTTTCCTTCTTCATACCTTTTTATTTCATTTTTCTGCTCGTTCGTGAGTGGTGAGGAAGTATTGGACATATGAGGATATAGCGGAGCAGTGTTTTGGAATATGAGTCCCTTTCGGCATACATTACAAAGCACCAGGTGCTGGGACTTTCGTGATGTAGATTAATCTGAACGAGAAATAATAGATTAATGCCGCTAGGAATCCTACTTTGTCTATTAAGCTAACACCCATGGTTAGGAAACCATGCACAAGCGCTAGCCCTCGCAGCGCGCACCAACGGGATACCGGCATACATCGTCATGCCAGCCATCTCAGCGGCCCCCAAGATCGCAGCGACGAAGGGGTACGGCGCGAACGTGGTGTTTAGCGGCAGCACAAGCGTTGAGCGCGAAGCGGTTACGATGAAAGTAATGGAGGAGACGGGCGCACGTCTCGTGCCGCCGTATGATCACCCGGACATCGTGCTCGGACAAGGCACGCTCGGGCTAGAACTCCTCGAAGACGCACGAGACATCATCGCCGCCCGCGCCGCGGAGCCCTCTACCTCCCCCTCCTCGAAATCCAAGGACAATAGAGCGATACCGACCGAACTCACTCTCAAGGCGCCAATAACGACCCCCAAGCTCCCCGAAAGCAAGAGAAAGCACCCCAGCCTCGACGCCATCCTCGCTCCTTGCGGCGGCGGCGGCATGCTTTCCGGCGTGGCGCTCTCGTGCGAGGGCACCGGGGTCCGCGTGTTCGGGTGCGAGCCCTCGTTCGAGGGCGCCGACGACGCGAAGCGGGGTTACGAGTCGGGGAAGCGCGTCGAGGCCGTGTCGACGCTGACGGTCGCCGACGGCCTGCGCACGCCGCTGGGCAAGGTCCCCTGGGGCATCATCTACGAGCGGCGGCTGGTGGCGGGGTTCTTCAGCGTCAGCGAGGACGAGATCGTGGCCGCGCTGCGGCTTATCTACGAGCGCTTCAAGCTCGTGGTGGAACCCAGCTCTGCCGTGCCCCTTGCCGTGGCGCTCTTCAACGAGGAGTTCCGGAGTCTGGTGGAGCGCGAGGGCGGCGAGGAGGGATGGGATGTGGGCATTGTGATTAGTGGTGGGAATGTGAGCTTGGAGGCTTTGGGGAAGCTGTTTGCGCCTAAGGAGAATTAGAAGGGAGATCACTGAGGTCCTTAGTTATGAATATACAGTATGAGCTCAGCCAGGTGTAGGAAAGGGTGGAGCGGCATGCCATCAAAAGAGAAAAAAAAACCTAAGTAGCGCAGCCTGGGATTCGAACGTGCTTTCTAGATATCCTATAAAAAAAGGATCGAGGGCTAAAGCCGAACTCAACATCCCTCGACCGGAAAATACCTGCTGCCTATGGCCCTGCCTCTGACACAGGTATTATTCCTGCCGACTACTATACCGCTTGACCACCAAGGTGGAAGGGGAACGTCTGTTGAAAGGGCGCACCCTTTGTGATAACTATATGCTTGTACTTGAAACTAAGCGGATAGGGGGAGGGGCCTCAGGGGTTCAGATGCTCACACAAGATCTCACGATATAGGTCATCAACGTTTATCATAACTCTAGAGCGCTAAATGCACCGCCATGCCAACCCACAGTATACCCAACATTCCATGCTGTAATACTTGCCATATGAAGTATAAAACTCCGCACAAGAGCCCAGTAATTGATGCAAAGCATGTATTGAGCAACGATAATTGTCTCCAAAGCTACCACAACGACTTCTACGTACGCTCAACCCATCTGCTCATTCATCGCCTTTCGCCACTTCTGACTATTGCGCGTGATGAGCAGCAAAGCCGTACTACCTCCAATCCAGGCAAGAAGCGCCACGGCAGTAGTCAACCACCCATAGCCGATGGCATCGATCAGCGGCCGCGTGACGACCGTGCCCGTGGCGCTGAGAATGTTACGCACGAAGTTATTAAGCGCGACCCCCGAACTCGCACGCTTCGGCATGAACTCAGTGAGCATGGTGGTGGCCATGCTAAACACAAGCATGCTGCCCACGCCAAAGAAGAAGTTCGCCACGCTCGGTATCGCCCAATGCTGATGCGTCTGGATGGTCCAGCCAAACCACACGAGAGCGCCGGGATACAGCGTGGACGACAGCCACGCGTTCTCGCGCACGCGGTCCTCAGGGTAATAAATCAACCGGCCGCGCTCATCGTACCGCCCGGCCCGGCGCGCCGAGCGCTCCATGATGCGGTCGAGCCAGGGCCCGCCGAGCAGCGACGCGAGGAAGTACCCCAGCGAGCTCGGGATGTACAGGACGCCGACGATGAGGGGCTCGAAGGAATACGGCGGCGCCGCGAACCCGGACTGCACGCAGATGTTGAGCACGTACAGCGACCCGAAGGTGATGGCCGCGTACGACACCGTCAGCGCCACGGCGGGGAAGCGCAGGAACTTGAGGATCGACAGCGGGTCCACGAAGACGCGCTTTAGCCACAGCCCGGCCGTCTTCGTGCGCGCCTGCACGACGGAGCGGCGGGTCGAGACGCGCGAGAGGGTGCCGTTGTTGGTGTTCATGTTGGCATCGTTGAGGGTAGACGTAGCTGCTGCGAGTTTTGCCTCTTGGAGATGGCGAGGCAGCGTCTCGGGGATGCCGAATGTGATGAGCGCGACGATGATGGCGCCGTACACGGCGAGGAAGTACATCGTGCTACGCCAGCCGTAGGCGGAGGTGAGGGCACCGCCAATGATGGGGGCGAGGAGCGGGCCCATTAGAGGGCCGAGGTAGAAGATGCCCATGGCACGGCCGCGTTCTCTGGGTTCCCAGATATCGGCGATAGTACCTGCGCCTACAGCCTGCACAGAGGCCGAGGCGCCGCCTTGGAAGATCCGGAACACGATCAGTTGTCCGATATTCTGTGCCCTGCCGCTGGCCGTGCTGAAGGCAACATTCAACAAGAATGAGGATAGGTAGATGCTGCGGCGACCCAGTGTCTCGGAAAACGAGGACCACCATAAGGGGAAGACGGACATGGAAATCAGATACACGGCTACCGATAAGTTCACCACTGTCTCAGAGACATGCAGTTCTTCAGCGATCTCCTGAAGCGAAGCTAGGTGGACGCCATATTAGTGTCGAGAATTAGGTGAAAGAACAGAGATATATGAGCGTAAGGAGGGGACATTGAAATGTTAGACAAACTCACGGTAAAGGATCGCGGATCCCATTGGGGCTGCCGAGGCAGCTACGGCGACGAACAGCGTTAACACCCATTTCACGCCATTATTGTAATGATAGGGGTTCTCGATCTCCGGGACAAGCTCGAGTGAAGAAAGCAGACCTCTCCGCCGCTCTCTCGGGATAGGTGTGGTGATCCTCGGGCGTGTGGACGAGGCGGCGGACCGCACATGACTGAGAGGACCACCATCCTCGGCTTTCTCACCGGGATTGGCGCTGTGGACGGGAGGTGGCAAAGCGGGTATGGGTGATATGGGTTCGTCCACCGATTCCTTCTCCGTTGCCGTCGTGCCTCCACTGCTTGACTCCCTCCGCTGCCCTAGTACTCGAGTGGCTGGGAATAACTCTTCTATCTTTTCCGAGTCGTCAGACATATTTCCGGCATGAGATCCTCTCGTGTCTACGGTGTTACTGCTTGCTGTATGAGACGATGATCTACTTATATAGTAGAGAGGACTGAGAATAACCGATACCGGGAGGGGAATAAAAGACAGAAGAAGGGTAATAACACAATTCACAATCTTCTTCTATGGGATCTACATGCATGAAAGTAGTTATCAATCAAAGATATCCCTGACCTGTTAAGAGGCGCGATAATGCAGTTGTCAATTGACAATATCCTATGCAAACAAACGGGCTTTCTTTCGTCAAGAATGATTATTTATCAACTGTTCAAGCATATTGCCCACGGACGTTCCACTACAGATAAGGGTCGACCGAAGTGTGAAAGAAAAAGAAAAAAAAAGTTATCGGAACGGGCCCCAACGAAGAAAGGCGGGAATAACACGATAATACCATTGTCCTGCCCGTTCGGAGGATAGGCTCGGTGGAGAACAACGCATCTCGTGCATCCAGTGGCGCTGGCAGCGGGCTGTCCTGTGACTGAATGTGGAGAGACGCAGGTGAGCAAGATGGAGGCAGGTCTTGCAACCCGGGACCGGGTCTGTGTTGTATGACGCTTCGTGGTGGATATCTCGGCACTTCGGCTCGGTGCTTTGTGGGTGAAGGATCCGGGTGGAGTTCCTTTGAGCTTAAGTTATGTTGGTGTAGTGGTTGGGGTCAGGCCTCTCTCATTTATTGCGTAATTGGTACGCCTAGTCCATATAAAGAATGCCGTAGGTTGTCTGGATTCTCTCTCGATGTTCCACTGAACTAGCCCATGATAAATACATCCCATCAAGGTCCTCTGATGATGACTGAAATGGTAGGTCAGAGCTTCACTCGCTCCTGAGATTAAGCGCGAGCCGCATGGAACTACGGTACCTGACCAACAGTTGGAGAGTAACATACTTAAACAGTAGATGGATTACCAATTCATCAGGGTGTTGCTCCAATCAGGATTGTTCTCATCCACCAACCTGGCTTACATAGAGGTTCCGCTACGAGGCGGTGAGATACGATGTTGAGTTGCTGGCAGACACTCAAGTTACTCTCTAAGTTGTGATCGCGGACTTAATAAACCGGCATTCGAAGGGTCAGCTCATCCCGGCGACCGCTCGGATATTCTTACAAATATCCGGGATCGACATAGAACTTTTCGACATATGCTTTAGTGACGCTCTCAGGGGTACCGTCCGAGCCGAAGCCGAGTCCTAATGCTGAGTAATTCAATCTGCCCCGGGATTCTGCTGTAGTTTCATTAGCTAGTCTTGCTTCAAAGAAGAATAGGATAGGTGAGTGACCTTAAATACATCTCTCTTAAGTATCGGGTCACTAATCGACCTGAACAGACGCTTCCTTATCATCGAAGGACATATAGATCTTGGTAGTGAGTATATACACTAGGCGTCCGTTGAAATGCATAGAGCATCATATGGCTTCATCATACACATTAACTCACGTTTCACAAGGTGACGGGAGCGGATTTAAAAGGTCGTGCTGAGGTCGGTTGACAATCCTGTGAGACTAAAGCAAGAACTTTCACCCTCAATGATTCCGTATTCATACCAGTCAAAGATCGCTCAATGCTCTTAGCTACAAGATATCACTAATAAACACGGACATCACAGCTTCACGACCATAACAGCTCAGCAACATCACCCCAGTCCTCAAACCCATACACAGCATCCCTCTTCTCGCCCGTGAAGCCCTTCCATCCTTCACTAGCATTCCAAACATCAACACCATACATCCCAAACGTCCTCGCAGCACTTCCCTCAAACCCAGCTACAATCCCCACATTCGTAGGCGCGCCCCAAAGCGGCCGCAAATCTACATCTCCATCAGACACAAACACAACCCTCCCTTTCCTCCTCGCCGGAACATCCCTCAGAATCCTCTCCATAAGCACCGTCTTATCCCCGCCAGAAAAAAGCGACACATTATGATTCAGCGCCGCAGCGAACGGCAGGGTCCCAGCGGGCAGGATCTCCGGCGCGTACGTGCGCACCCGCGCCGCGACATCCGCACACCCCGCCTCGCGCAGCACGAGGCGCACCCACGACGGCGACCAATTGAGGCTCACAACATGAATGCTGATCCCCCTTGCCTGCGCCTCGCGCGCGAAGCCGCACCAGCCGGTGCGCAGCGTCTGGTTGCGGGCGAATCTGACTAATTCTGTCTCGCGGGCCGTCTCGAAGAGACCCATGCCCTTGACCCAGTTAAACGACCAGACCTCGACATCGCGCAGTGACGGGTCGTCTGCGTGCGCGATGGCGCTCGCTAGTGACGACGGTGTCGGAAGCGCGGCGGCTGCTGCGTCGGCGCGCTGCTCGTAGATAGCTTCTATCTCGTCCCAGGGGAGGACGGAGCTATTACTAGGCAGGGTGGCGTATGCGGCCGTTGCTAGGGTTGTGTATCTGTGAAGAACGTTAGTCATATGGATCTATTACACGATTATCATTGCTTAGTTATCATGGGATTCGGCGGGGGAAGCCGTACGCGTCAGATGTGACGATGGTTCCGTCAAAGTCTATGAATAGCTGCACGGAGGATGAGGAGGGGTGTGACGGGGTGCAACCCGCCGTCACGCCAAGGGCGAACAGAGATAGGCTGAAGAATATCATGATGAAAACACTTCAAAGCAAAGCAGGCTCTTTATAATTATACTGTTTCGTGTGAAAGCATATTGAATACCTGTTTGCAGCTCCCGACTTTAACTGAGCTGTTTACTTGTATAAATGATCTAGCTTGACGGTTTAGCGGTTTAGCGTTAAGCAAGCCTGGAAAAATCTTTGCTAGCCTTTGCGGGATGTCGTTATAAAATTAGCAAAGCTCCGCAGCTACAATCCGCATTGGTCTGCCCAAGTAGGGTAAAAAGATGTAAATTAATTATGAGATCTTTTGTCAAAATAAATAAAACGGTAATTGATACTCTGTCGCTTTATGTTAAACATCTCATTTGTACTATGATATATATATACTCAATGATCATCATCGTTGCACGCGATGTCCAGAGAGACGGCCGTAGTATATGGTGGTATAAAAGACGCAAAACTGCCCTTGCAATAGCTGGACGAGCCCACTTGGCTCTAAATTCGGAATGGGTTTCCAGGTCCTTGGAGGTGGCTTAAAAATCCCCAAAGCTATTCCGAATTGATGACTCCGCGATAACTACGGACGTATAGATCGATCTCTTTATATATGCTTGATGCGTTGCAACGGGAAGATATCACTTTGTCACCCTCAGAAGCTCACACAGTTACTAATAATGCTGCCTATCGTCGAAGTGATGTTCCGAAATAGGATCCATATTTGAAGAACCAGTCCTCTGATGACTGGCCACCGATTGCGGCTGCTCCGTGTTCCCAGTGCTCTGAGGTGAGACGAACTGTAAAGAGGGTGTTTCGTTTCCATGCTGGCCCCTGTCGTATTCGCTCGGCGGATAGTTCTCGTAAGGCGTGTTTTGGATCGAGTCCATCCTATTCACACCGCCTGAGTTGTCTTGCGGATATGAGTCTGCAGAAAGCTCGACTTTGTGCGCTGACTCGCCGTGGAGTTCGGGTTTATGGCGGAGCCACCCGTACTGCGCGGTTTGCGTGTCGGGGCTGTACATTGGCGGCGGGGAGCTCTGCTGCTGCTGCATCTGCACGCGGGCTTCTTCGGGAGGGAGTTCAGATGGTGGTGGTTGGGGATGTCCTTGCTCTTGCTGCTGCTGCTCTTGGGTCCTCCTTCTTTTTCGTCGGAGGAAGAAGAACATGAAGATAGTGGCCGCGATCACGGGCACGCCCACACCAACACCAACGCCGATTCCTGCTTTGGCGCCCGTGCTAAGACCGCCGGAGCTTGGATGAGACGAGGGTGTAGCGGTCGGGAGCGCTGTGGGGTTGAAGGAGATCGTCCCGCCTGCTGTTGTTGGGAGCAATGCGATTTGATTCAGAGTCGGCTGTCCACTGGCGGTGTTCGAGACTAAAGCTGATGCAGCGTCGCACGTGCAGTCTTCATGCTCGATCACGACCTCGTCCTTATGGTGAGCGCAGCCTGAGAATAGAGCGATGTCATCGCCATCACATCTCGCCAGTGCTACCCATTGTTGATCGGGATATCCTGCCTTGTGAGGGCACTTGGACGACGAGTAGGTTGCATCGGTACACCCGGTAATGTACGTTACCGATGCTGTTGTTCTGATCAGCCTTCACAGTGATACGTGCAGCTAGCTATACTACGTTACGAAAGTGTATCTACTTACTATCATTATCGTAGCACACATTTTCAGCCAGGCAGAAATCCCCTTGGAAACAACATGCTTGGGTTCCCGCAACGGCTGCATTGCCGCAAGGGATAAAACGTGGGTCGGAGATCTGCCCTTCTCCGTAGAAGCACTCTCCGGACGAGATATAGAGATCGCCGTCGCTCATAATGACAATAGAAAGAAATAAATTGTTTTTACGTGAGATATAGTAAAGTGACGTGCAAGGTCAAGTGGAAAGGGAAGAAAAATAGCGGTGGAAAGAACCCCTTTCGAGACGGTTCTGCCGTCACCAACGTCGCCCCATTCTCGCAAAGACGAGGTGATACTACATGGTCAGCCGGTGAACTCACAACTCACTAGTATGTACGCCGTGGAATGTTGATAGATGCTGTTGGTTGCCTTTGTATTACATGCAGTACGCGGTAATCTCATTAGGAAAAGATCCCCTCCTCCATAAGCAAACCCCTCAAAATGGGGAACACACAATAGAAGTTGATATGCATATGCTCGGCAGATGGACGATATCATTGGCTCCGACTGAAGTTTCTGGAAGCCGCGGTTAAGCCTCCTCCGTATGAGAAATGCTCAGCTCTCCAACATTTCATGTCCTGTGTGAGACACCGGCTGAGGAGCAAGCCATGAGAGTGTACTGAGGGCCACTATGATTACGTGGACATCGAAGCAATGACGAAACAAGATGACAGTGCTGACAGGATGGCTCTGCGCATGATAAGCTTGTCCGCTAGATCCTTTAAGGAGACTGCTTTCCCTTCGGTGCACTGAAAGTGAATAATTGAAAGAAGAATTGATCATACAATGTAGTGAGTCGAGCGTGATAAGATCTAGTATGATCTCCAGGTTCTGTCATTATTAATGGAAACCATACCAAAAAAGAAAGGCTAAGAACTCAGCAAGAAGGTGTATCAGCGTCGTGCGATTCAAGTGTAAGCCGCTGTAATACGCGCAAGGAAAAGGAAGACAAGGGCTACGTCAATGGATCAATACCGGTATCAACGTCCGGCTGTCCTGGAGATGTTTCAAATCGAATGTCAGAGCTAGAGCTCATCTGGTCGAGTCCACCGGGTTGGTGCCGATAATATCCTGAAAATAGGATACTCATCCCCCGTTTGGACCGGCACGAGGTTGAACCGAACGTACGAATCAATATTCTCCGGTTCGAGCGTGACAAAAGCTAGCGCTGCGTTTTTCTGCCTTGTGCTTATGAGGAAACTCCCGACAGGGAGGCGCACCTCCTTTTGGTACGGTTCAGTGGTCACTGTGACTTGGATTGCGCCTTCGTAATACCCTCGTGCCGGAGATGCCGATGTGATTTTCAGCACCTCGACTGTCCCGCGATATTCATAGTCGAGAGTCTCGACAACGACTCCAGACTCCCGTAGGCGCATAGCAAGGTCTGACCATGTCCGGGGGATCAGATAGGCTTCAGGACGTGTTCGGGTCAGATTTGCGATCGTTGGTGTCGTGCTAAGCCAATTGACAGGCAGTTGCACTAAACTACCATTTGCTACATCGATGAATGAGACAGAGCGATTCATGGGATTCCGGTAATCCGTGACGATGATGTCATCATCACTGGCGATGAACTTCTTGACTGCATTTTCGACCTATATCCGGTAAGTCACTTTCGTTTGAAATTTAGTCAATTGAATAAGCTGAATCCTTACGGTGGAGTAGACCTCGTCGAAATTCTCAAAGGCAATATCAAGGATAGCGGATACCATTGTGAGTGCAGTCGATACGCGTCGTTGGAAGTGTTGGTCTGCTAGACGGATGCCACGGACTTCGTTAAGGATAGCTATTGACTGCATCAAGCCGTAGCTATTACGTCCGGCCTTGCCATCACTCCCGGCCTCTGCGAGCGTGATCCCTGGAGTATCTCCGGATGATGCGGTGAAGTACGACTCCCACCGGAAACCAGCGGCTTCAAGTCGCTTTGAGATACCTGACGCAAAAAGAGCCTCGGAGATATTTCGAATGTCTCCATGAGTATTGAGGTTCTTGCCGGGCGCAATTAGCGCATCCACTGCAACGGTTACAGTCAGCCGATGATAGAGCAGCGACAATACATATGCTCTTCTTACTCCCGTGCTTATAGTGACCATCTATAAGGCGAGTGCCAGTAAACTCATGCATATCCACGGCAATATGAGGCGAGAATGAACTCAACAGCCGCTTGATCTCACGAGACTGATGCCGGGCAAGCTTGGTATGCTCGCGGTTTGGATCAAGGTTAGAGGCCAAATCACGTTGAAAATACGACACGCCATCGGGGTTATAGCGAGGAAACAGTATTATGTCCATTCTCTCGAGGAGCGATGCTGCCCAGGCCGCATTCGCGTCTAGCTTCCCAAGGAGAGCTAATACAGCCTGATCCCCGGCTGGTTCATTGCCGTGAACGCCGCCTTGGATCCAAACGCGTAACTTCTTGGCGCCCGGATCGCTTGGTTCCTGCGACTCTCTTGATAGATATACGTATGGGAATGAACGGCCTTCCTCAGATGTGAAATTGGCTTCGTGGTAGTGAACCCATTCATTCTTATCGGATATTGATCGTAAAAATTTGTCTAAGTAGTCATACCCAGTAAGCCAATATCATCTGGCCGGCGGAATCAGGCCACGCACCGAGCGTGTCATCGTCTGTCGGACCATCTGTACCGTTTCTAAAGCCAGCGAGCACGCTTTCAGGGTCTAGGAAGGCCGGCGACAGGAGCACTTGATCAGTATCGGGAAAATGAGCTGCTACGAGATCCTCGTCTTTCTCTACGGGGGCGTGGTTCTCCCCATATTGGCTTGCCTGGACGCGCGAAAGCGAGCCATGCAGCGCTTGAAGAAGTACTAGCCGGATGATGGTGCGAAACATCATGATTGGTAAGTCATGACTGCCTTTCCAAGCTTGGGCTGAATCTGGGGTAGATGCCTATGAACCTTATAAGCCCCTGTGGCTTAGAGAAATACAGAAGCTGTGGCGCTGCTTATACCGACCACTCTACTTTTTGTAGGGGGTTGGTTACAGTAAGGTACCTCGTATAGGGCTGCATTCGGCTGCCATATAAGTGAAGGATACTGATGGCTACTACCTACATCATTCCAAATGCGTTTGTAAACCTCTGTATAATATCGTCTCCTTTTTTACACGTGGGATTAAGATGAGTCCTGCATGATGGAGTCAACAAAGAGTAAGGGTATTGGGAAGTCCGTATGGTAATAAGGAATGTATAATTATCATTTTTCGCTAGTTGTGTGTCAATGCTCACTCAATCCGGTCACTACTATTGAGTTTGGCGGTTTACGACGGTTACGATGTACCTCGCGAATTTCGGAGCCATAAAATTTAGGGCGCATTGGGAACATTTTTGAGTCAGGCCGGCTCGGCCCGGCTCCGATTGCCACCCGACATCATCCAATATCCAATACCTAGGTATACATCCATTTCTCGTCCGTCGCTGTATGTTCATTCTTCAATAACCAATTAAAATTGAAATTGAAGCGAAGATACAATGTCGCTGACGAGTGCATCGCCGGCAGAGGCGGCGAGAGAAGCCAAAAGCGCATCACATGTTCTAGCCACTCTCCCTGAAGCTGCAAGAAACGATGCACTGACGGCCATCCACACAGCGCTCACGGAGGCCAAGGACGACATCCTCGGCGCTAATGCTCGAGACCTTGAGGCTGCGCGGCGGGCTGCCGAGAATGGCCAGCTGAGTCAGAGCTTGGTGTCAAGGCTAGATCTGGGAAAGAAGGGCAAGTGGGAGGATATGTTGAAGGGGATTTTGGATGTGCGCAATCTTGAAGACCCAGGTGCGTCTGTCCATATTCGCGCGGCTGCGTTCAGAATCCGGAGGATCTTCGAACTGATGGTTGTTTAGTTGGAAAAATAACGCTAAGGACGAAGCTTGGCGATGGCTTGGAATTGACACGGGTTACGTGTCCAATTGGCGTACTGCTCATTATCTTCGAAGCCCGCCCTGAGGTCATCGCCAACATCGCATCTCTCGCTGTCAAATCAGGCAATGCAGCAATTCTAAAAGGTGAATCCAGCTCGATTCGGCCTATTTCAGCCAAGATCATTAACCTGTGAACAGGAGGCAAGGAGTCGACTGAGTCTTTCGTCGCCATCTCCAAAGTCATCTCTGCGGCATTGGAGAAGTCACAGGTTCCTAACAACGCCATTCAGCTGGTCACTACGAGAGATGTGATCCCCCAGCTGTTAGACCTAGACCAATTCATCGACCTCGTCATTCCGCGAGGGTCGAACGAATTAGTCCGTTACATCAAAACAAACACCAAGATTCCCGTGCTAGGTCACGCCGATGGGCTCTGCTCCATATTCCTCGAGCAATCCGCAGACCCGAAGATGGCCGCCGAGGTCATCGTCGACTCTAAGACGAGCTACCCGGCTGCATGCAACAGCTTGGAAACCCTGCTCGTTCAGCAGTCTGCAATTGAAACTCACCTTCCATCCGTAGCCGACGCCCTGATCGCGAAAGGAGTAGTGCTCCGCTGCGACCGAGTGACGAAAGAATTTCTCGCAAGCAAGCTGTCGTCAGAATCGTCGGCCAAACTAGAAGACGCGATAGACGCGGACTTCGACACGGAATTCCTCAGTCTGACGCTCGCTGTGAAAGCCGTAGCGGACGTGGACGAGGCGATCACGCATATCAACACCCACGGCTCGAAGCACACGGACGTGATACTAACCTCGTCGTCGGAGATCGCCGAGAAGTTCATGTCGGCTGTAGACGCGGCAGGCGTCTACTGGAATGCGTCGACGCGCTTTGCTGACGGGATGCGGTATGGCTTCGGCACTGAGGTCGGCATCAGCACTAACAAGATTCATTCGCGGGGTCCTGTGGGCTTGGAGGGCTTGATGATCTACAAGTACAAGATACGCGGGCAGGGCCACGTCACTGCTGTGTATGGTGAAGGCGAGGGGAAGAAGAGGTTCAAGCATGAGAGGTTACCGCTATAATTGTCCTGGCGGTGGTTTCTCCGCAAGACCTTGGTCTACGAGTGTAACTAGGCGTTCATGAGAGGATAGGAAAAAGAAAGGGTGATCTTGTTGAAATGGGTTCAGACGTTCGGGAATCACTGCAAATTAGCACACGGCATTGCTAAGCAACTAGGTTAACCCATTACTTATTGACATAGCCCGTCATTCATGATACCTTCAGTAATGGAGTCTCCATGAGTAGACGTCTAGCACGATATAAATACCTTGCAATACGTCTCTAGTATCGCCTAACGCACTTAGCCACGTCGTCTGGGACCGCGTCCTTCATAGAGTTCGATACTTGCTTATGACTCTGAACCCGAGATATTCCAACCGCTCATTTGTGAAGAGTCTGCTCATTGTATATCAGCCTCCCTCTACGCAGCCATAACAAGTACGATAGAACCTTCCAGCAACCTCTCGAATCACAGCTCAGCTCAAATCCGCGTCAGCTCAAGGTGTATGCCTAGGGGGTCCATGCACGTCCCTAGGCCAAACTTTATACCCAACACCCCTGGATGGAGGGTTATATTCAAATTAACGTCCTCAGCTCAGTGACAAACCACCAATGGCCGAGTTGGTACGGCCTAGCGATGCATCTCTACACAATATACCTACACAGCGCCCAGCGTTACTCAGCGCCAATATCATTACTCTGCATCGTTAGGCACCGGGGGTTCGATTCCCTCGTCGGCCAAAGATCTTTTGCCTTGTTCTAATGCTTTTCTCGTCTTGTATTCTATACTTTATCTAGCCTTCTTAAGAGTCTAACGACATGACTTGTCGTGTAGCCATGTAATAATGGTCTAACGATATTAAAATCTACTCATCAGCATGCGCCCATACAGATATATAATCCTGAACTCGACCATTTTGCATCCCGCTCTTATGTGTCCGCTTAGGCTTGATATGTACCAGCCTCTTGAGACCGCCAGGGCTCACTGGCTCAATTTGCTCTGGAATAACGCCCCCGTGCTCATCCGTCCGCGGCTTCGCACCAGGGTTCGAGAGGTAAGCGAGATACTCGGCCGGCGGAGCAGCCCACGGCGGACCAGGCTCGCTCGCCTTCTTTTCCGACGGGAACTCTAGACAAACCAGTCTGCCGCCCGGACTAAGCAAGGCTTTCATCCTCTTGGCCCAAGCGGGACGCAGAGGCGGCGGTAATGCGCAGAAAAACTAACAATAGCCGCTCGTCAGCGATCCCGTAAGATAAGTGCCGTCTTCCTCTTACCGTATAGTCAAATATAAGATCAAAGGACGTCGGGACATCATCCCACTCCTCAGCAAAGAAGTCCTGACGCGTCCAGCTGATGGCGCCTCGCTTGCTCCCGTGCGTCGCATACAGGCCCTCAGCGAGCGCCTTTTCGGCGTTCTCTCTCGCGGCGTCGAGAGCTTGGGACGAGACGTCGATTCCGTATACGTCATACCCAAAGGAGCTGAGCAGCAAGACGTCGTGGCCTCTGCCACAACCGGGAATAAGGGCCCTTTTCGGCGAGTGCCTGTTCGGCAGAGACGGGATGATCCCGTCTGGGTTCTCTTTAAGCAGATCGTAGAGCGCCATGCTGGGTCCGCCGCGGTCCCACGGCGTGCATTTGTCCTCCCAGCATTTATTCCATCTAGAGGAATGCTCCTGTGGCAGGGCGCCCTCGAAATATTTGGGGAGTCTGGGTTGCTCCTCTGTATTCGCCATGTCCGCGCTCCTCATGAAGTGTTGTACCTGGCTTTCCTTGTTGGATGGCAGCACAAGATGAGGTCCTGAGGGGGTATATATATATCTCAGTTGCCACTTGATGCTTCACAGGTACTACCAACTAGGTGGGGACGTAGGGTGAATTAGTCAAGTTCAACTCCGAGGTCCCACGAGCACTAGATTATGATTACTGAAGCTAGTATTCGCCTTCGGATCATTGGCTAAGCCTTAGTTGAATTGAAGGTGGTCTCCAACTCACCGAACCCACCAACATCCACTAAATTTTAGTTCATTTTACCGCCGACACTTACATCTTCAATTAGCCATATTCAATGAAAGAAGGAAGGACGAAAAGCATTTGGTACTGCTACTTTCGCAGGCATCCGAAGCGCGGAAGCTTGAGATCTCCCATCCTCTCCTTGCGCTATGCCTCGCTTAGTTCCAGCGGCAAAGGGAGCACACCTATTTCAGTGTTATAGAGGTTGAATTCGTGATGCATAATCTATCTAACCCTGCCAACCAACCTCTTACTTTGGTCCTTCGCCTCGTCTCCAGTCTTGAATTGATGCTTCTAGCTATAGGGTCTACTACGCAGATCATGCATCGTCCAGATCAATTTGCTCGGCAACGTCGCTGAGCGTCTGTCCTTCTATCATATTAATCTAGTTATCCACCGTCGAAGGATCAGCAGCTTGAATGTTGTCGACAACGCTAGTGCCCTGGTCAGCCGGCGACTGCGAAGCTTCCTGAATACCCTCCAAGGCAGCGGGGAAGTCGGCAATGTTCTGCTGGACCTGTTGAAGAACAGAGTCTAGCTGTTGTATCGTGTCAATGGTAGTAGGGTCGTTGGCGTTGGGCTGCGTGTCGGTCTGCTGCACCGCAAAGCACCCTCCGAAACTATTAGCATTGCGGCAGCGCACGGTGCATACGTTGCCGGTGGATGCTGATCAAGACATGGTGGTTAGGACCTGGTTGACTCGAGGAGATAGGGAAGTCTGAAGCCTTACCCCCGATACACTGCATGTCATTTGGCATCGTCACCCTCAGAGCAATAATTCCGTTCTTGCTCGCTGAAGACTCCTTGACTCTAAGTTGTGTCTGACCGGTAGCGCCGATTGTGTTGCCTATCTAGTCCATGTCGCACGTAAACGGCCCAGCTCCTTCGGCGCTGAGCTGTTAGAAATAGACCGTTAGACGACTTCCAGCGGTCGTCTGAGTGACGTTTCCATCCGCAAGGGCGTTCTCCGTCTGCTCGCCAATGTCGATATTGCCTGCTTGCAGAGTGCGTCCGCACTCGTTGACGACATTGGTCGAGATTTCTAGATCCGAAATAAAATTGGCATCCTTTGGATTACTAGCGTCCACTGGGAGATAAATCAGCGCCTGAGTGACTATCTAATCTATTGATCTACTTGATCTCCGTCCTATGTGTGGCTGGATCGACACATACCTTGGAGCGATAGACTTGTTGGGGAATTTTTGGCCCCCTTTGCTGCTAACAGTACATTCTGCCCGTGAGCGACCGCCAGCAGGGTCGAAGTGACAATAGCTCGTTTGATAAGCAGCATCATGAACAGCAGCACCGGATCTATAAGTTGATAAGAACGAAAACAACGGTATACAAATACAAACTGAGAATTGAATCAGACCTGCTGACGGAGACTGAATTAAGATAGGCACGAAAAGCAATGAAGAGAAAATCTACATGGGATTTCTCATTTACTATATTCTCCTCTTCAAGTACAAGAGCCGATATCTCGCTTTATCAGCGCGTAAGACATGATGCCACATTCGTAGGCGCGGTGTTGCATGTTGGTGGACTCGGGTGGAGTTGACCCCCTGAAGGGTGCCTGAAACGGCCGTGACCTGGTCGATATGCTCTGCGGCCCCATGTCATTGAAACGGGAGCGATACGCCTTGGCACCGAAATATTTATCATTTATCTTTACGCATCGTTCGGTCGAACGGCCGGGTGAAACTGCCTCGCCAACGTGGTGTTTGGAATACATGATCAGTTTTGCTGATTTCTATCAGCTTGCGCAAATACAAGAGCCGGTTTCCCTGCTCTGAAATTTCTCCTTGTGATGCTAGCTCTGGATAAGCAGTCGTCATCCGAAACGCTGCGGCAGATGTCATCTAATGACTGGCTGTCTTGCGATAATCTTGCGTTTCCAACACTTGTTTAGTAGCTGGTACAAATGCGCCCAAGTTATCTGCATGCTGTACCCTTAGATATGGCGCCGCTCCTAAAATGCTCATTCAGGTGTATTGTACTAGAGATGATGGACATTATTGCAGCATGGCCATCAGTTAATCTTAGTGTTTACAGAAATCACAAACAAGGGAGTCCAGAAAATCACAAGTCTGTGCGCCTTAGATGCACTGCGAAAGCTTTCCGAAGCCATTCAGCGTCCATTGAGGATAATGACCATACGGTAATACTGGGCCTCCTCATTTTGCCTACAAGTATTCAGCAGTGGGCATGATAGCCTCTATGGGACAGGGTTTCCGCAAGGGCATTGCGACGTGGTTTTGACTGTCAGTATGATTCATGTCAGTCCATCTATATTTACCTCCGAGGACAGAGCCTTTCACATAAAAGTTACACCGAAAACCTATAAGAGGATCGATCGACGCCGTTGACCGAGCTTCTAATTTAGTCGTGCAATTGAAACAGTACAAGTACAAATCGGGGTGCTATGCGATTATCTATGGCGAAATCATCCGGGAGCAGAAGGCTAGACCTGGGATCTGATGAGTATCTGTCTCGTGCTATGAATATAATGGCGTTCGTACGGCAGCTTGATCTTCTCGCTCTGTTGAGTGTATGATTAATACTAGTATCAAGAAAAACGTCGAGTCGACTCGGCGACTTGCCTAAAACGGAATCTTTGATGCCGAACGCAACAACTCGGCGTCAAGATCTGCCTTACATAATAACATGAGATTGATAATCTTGTTCTTAAGCTTGCTCTAAAGATGGCGTGGTCGGCTGGGGATAAATAATGGCGAGGAGAAGAATCAGGCACTGCGTTCTGCTCTCAGATTCTCATTCGCACATACGAAGCACTCGTTATTACTTCCGCACGGGGCCAATTGCGAGTAAGTTCATGTGTCCATGGGTCGCATCGAAACGCGAAGCACTGATATTAAGAAAAATAAAGAAAGCACAGCATCTCCCATGTATTGTGTTGTTACACTGATAGTAACTTCTCGTCCCGTCGTCTACCGGCTCACTCAACTCGCGCTACCACGTAGCAGCCCTCCCACGCGAAGCTAAAGCCGTCGAAACAGTATCCGCTATCGCAGTAGAGTTGCAAGCTATGCTACCCGCAGGCAGCCCAGAATCGGACATCACCATACCATCTTCGGAATATGAGAGCGACCAAGCACCAGCGGGCAAGGGGTGGCGGGCCGTCTTCTTTGCAGTTTACTTCACCACGTTGCTCGCTGCCATCGAGTCTACCGTCACCTCGACCGCGCTGCCATTTATCTCCATGCGCTGAACGCGGGCGACTTGTACATCTGGTTTGTGAAAGCGTATTTCCTGACGAAGTATGTCTGGGACTACAAGAGGCGTCAGCAAATTTGGAGATCTGACCAACTTCCCATACACAGCACGGCTTTCCTCCCCTGCCTCGGCCAGCTCTGCAACTTTTTCGGTCGTCGCTGTATGATGCCCATCGTCGTGGCTTTATTCGTTCTCGGCAGCGGTATCAGTGGTAGAGCGAGCAGCGCCGCAACCCTGATTGGTGGTCGTGTAGTACAAGGTATAGGAGGCGGTGGCATCAATCTGCTCATCGAGCTCATTGTATCTGACCTCGTCTCTCAGCGCGAGCGCGGTGCCTATTCCGGTATCGTCTTCGGTGTCTTTCTCTGGGAACCGCCGTGGCGTCACTTGTGGGTAGTACTATTGTGGACGGAACCACTTGGCGATGGGTGAGTTTGCAGAGGCAGTTATGGACGCATTATACTAACAAGGCCCTCGTCTTACAGGTCTTCTGGATAAACCTCCCCGTCGCTGGTGTTGCCCTCATACTCCACTTCCTATTCCTCCGTGTTAACTACGGTAGAGAAACGGCCATTCTCACGAAACTAAAGCGTATCAATTATGCTGGCAATGCGATCTTAATAGCAAGCGTAGTGGCCGTACTCCTGACCTTATCATGAGGAGGCACCAAGTATCCCTGGTCCTCGTACCATGTACTTGTTACCCTCATCGTTGGCATATTCGGACTGGTCCTCCATATCTACGACGGCATGCCTTGGGTTCGAGAGCACCCTACCCTCCCTGAGCGGGTTTTCAAGCGTCGCACGCCCTCTATGGCATTGATCATCGGCTTCATCAATTTCATATATTCTGGGTCATCTATTTCTTCCCTGTCTACTTTCAAGCCGTGCCCGGAATTTCCCCGGCCATTTCGGGGGTTAAATTGCTGCCGACGGTCCTTCTCTCTGTAGTAACGGGTGCAATAGCTGCTCTATTGTTGTCTAGATGGGGGAGATATCGACCACTTCATATTTCTGCCTTTAGTCTCATAAGCCTGGGCCTTGATCTGTTTTCGCGCTTCGACCGGCACACACACCCTGCAGAGTTGGTTCTGGTACAGGCGGTAGCGGCCTTTGGACTGGGTATCGTGATGTTCACCAACCTGTCCTCCGTTCAAGCAGATCTACCCGACAGCGATACAGCAGCGGCGACGGCCGCTTTCGCTTTCATGAGAGCCTACGGGTCCATTTGGGGGTCTCTATCCCGGCTGCCATCTTCAATGCACAGTTTGCGAAATTGTCCTGGCGCATAGGCGATGCCGATATTTAGAAGCAGCTGAGCGGGGGCAACGCATACTCATTTGCCAACGCCGACTACGTTAGAAGCTTCCCTGAGCCGCAGCGCGATAGAGTCATCGACGTGTACGCCCAGAGCATCAAGCTGACCTGGTAGGTCTCACTCGGCTTTGCACTTCTCGGTTTTCTGCTCTGCTTCTTGCAGAAGGAAATCTCGCTTCTATTCACTATTGATACCGAGTTTGGATTGGAACAAAAGAGGCGAAGCACGGATCTCGAAGGCAATCGTGAGAAGGAGCCGGTCATCCTTAGCGCATAAAAGGTGACTGGCTAGTAGGTAGCTAGAGCCTGCCGAGGTACCTGAAATCATCAAGTTACTTGTGAACGGCTCGCTGTGTCACATGGCAATACCGGAGACTCGCTGTCTTGACAAGTGAGCAATACTTACCATAGGGTAATTCCGAAGGGTCATGTACGATAATGGCCGCCTGTCAGGTGTGGCTGGCGTCAATTTATTCTTTCTTGCTTCGGTAGTTTTCAAAAGCTCTCTTAATGCCCCTAATCTAAATAGCAATCCTACAAGAGTGAACTCTCTAAGTCATCAGTCATACGGATTAAGGCGTGTTCGCGGGCGTGAATAGCTTTCAATGATAGGTCTGGAACAATTACTAGCGAGACGCCTCCGGCAGATTGAAACCCCCCCCTAATATCCAGGGGTGGCCTTGGGGGATGACGTCTTCGCGATAAGCTCTCTAGCTTTTGTTGCCATTGTTTCGGTGAGAATGATCCGATCACAAGAGTGGGAGGCTGAGTAGTTGCCGCCGTTGAGTGCTCGAGATGACCCTGCTTCATCGCTGTTTGAATTGATTCAAGAACCCGATGGTAGGTCTCTAGAAGCCGGAGGTAAGCCGAAAAGATCAGAAGTTCGGCGGACAAGTCTAATTCAAAGGAGGCCAAGTGAAGTTTGTTCGTTACTTGGTCACCTCCTTTGTCAAATGCAGGCGGATGAGAGCATATGTTGCCAGTGATGTCTATGAACATATGGGAAAGATGAAGTGCCTGGTCTACAGTGAATGTCGGCCTAACCCATTCTTTTTCTTTCTAACCACAAAGGCGCCGGGGACGTTGTCGTTCGATGAGTCCAAGTGTTCGGTCAAAGCAATATTGACATCGGCGATCCTTCGTAGCAATAGTGTACGAGTAGGTTCTGTTTCTTCGACGCAGTTCGTAGGTTCGCCCAGGAGACTTCTTCTGGTATTAGCACGGGTTCCAGGCTAACTTTGGAATGCCGGAGCTGAGCGGGAGGCGTTACCGTCACCCTCAGCTGTTGAAGCCGGCTCTCTTCCCCGGTGTTGAGTCTCACTAGTGGCTAGTGCGGCTAGCGGCTTATGACCATTTTAGACCGAAGCCGAAAGGAGCCATAGCTTGTGAGGGTAGATAAAACGCGTACCTATCGACCACTTTGGGTGACGTGGTGTAGATGCCGGCGGGCTAAATGTACACTCTACGTTAGCACGAAGACAGCGTTCACACTTATCTTCGTCACCCTTCTTGGTGCATTTCAGCTTTGATTGATGACAGCGATCGCAGGCTCGCCGTATAAAAGCCTGTTTGGAAGAGTCGAACTATATCATCGTAACAGAGAAAGTAATATGCGCAAGCAGAGCATGGCCTCTTCATACTATGCCATTACGCTGGCAAAGTATATACAATATCCAGGTAGTGATCAAGGGCGTTGAAGTAAGAGCATCGAAATTATGTACATTCTACAAGTTTAGTAGTACGGAGTTGGAGGTTCGGGACGGTTTTTCGGACATCAGATTCTGATATCCGGACCGCAGCTAACCTAAATAGGCTAATCTCTACACTGATAGCATGGGGTATTTCCCTTTTTGTATAAGCCCCACTAATCTAGCCATATCTGTAAGGCTAGTAGGGTAATCCCCCTGTATTTACAAGGGGCCACCAGTTACACCAACAAAAACCTACAGTCTGCAACTAGTGTATTTTCTGACTGACAGTATCATGCCAGCTAGCTGTCGGCTGCAGCTAAAGCTTGCCAACTGCAGCTGTGGATAAGCCAGCTGGATGGCCTGTCAATTCCCTGACCTTTCACTCCACTTTCCACCTACCTATATTCCCCTACCTTTCTCTCCACCACTCACCTTTCACCTTTAACAACCACTTTTACCTATCAACAACACCAATGCGCATTGCAATATCCATCAGTTACTCATTATTTTCGGCTTCATCTTTGAATCCCCTATCGATTAGTGCTATTTACAGCCAAAATAACCAGAAAGTTAAGTCTTAAGCTGCAGTCAACCAGCCGGCCTGCCAAAAGCCTTAAATACACCTAAAAATACATCCATTTTAGTAAGAGTCTCTGCTAATTCTATATACCAACAGGTAACCAATATGCAGCTGCAACAGCAGGGTATCCGACCGTTAGTTTTACAGGTGTCCACATAGCGTCTTAATATTTCCTATTTTATATAGGAAACAAGGATATGTAGGGACATCAGCAGAACGTTCACCTATCTAGGTTAGCTGCGGTCCAGATATCAGAATCTGATGTCCGAAAAACCGTCCCGTTGGAGGTTGGACATCTAGACTTCGCCCTAAGCCTGTTCTAGCCAGCCTAATGCTAGTATATTGGCTCACATTGCTAAGAGTTGTTAGCAGAGTTTGGTTCCCGTACCGGTCCCTACCTAGTACGGTAGATGCTTAGTAAAATTGCCGCTCGAGAATTTGACTTCGAGATCTGACACTTTGACGATAATAACGATGGTTGATCGAGAAAAAAGGAAAGTTTCTAGACGCAATCAATGTCCCATTTGACATACAGAAGCTTTTAGGCGTCGAGAGTTCTGCGGATTCTCGCTGAAGTGTTCACTGAACGAAGCGCGTTTTAGTTGGTACCCTTACAGGCGCGTACCATAAACTGATACTCAGAGAATGATGTAACAGCTCGGATTTAAAAAGTGCGGCCAGAGGTATCTTGGAAGCGTAAGTTGATGAATACAGAGAGACAGTAAGTACTCGAATCCGTCGTAGCAAGATGATTTTCTATATAGGCATAGATGACTTGAGACAACCATGGATTTTTGTGACGACAGATAAGGTCGGTACTTGAAACTACCTGCATTGTAAAACTTGATGGACTCTTGCCGCAATCGAATCCTATATGCTCCGACGTGCGGTGCATAAGCGTAGAAGTTTCATTGGGGAACGGGTTTCGAATGAGAAAAGAACCCTTTCTAATACATAAATATCATCATGATGTGTTTTCTTGTATGTGGATATACCCAAAGTTTAGTATACAGTTAGCTTTCTATGTAAATCCTTCTGTGCAATCTGACAGATACATCTCGCCAAATTATCAGGTTTTGCCGAACAGACCTCGTACGCCATTTTCCATCTAAGCTCCTACCAACCCATATATTTCGCTGGTTGGCCTGACTCCTTCTCCACTAACTCGATGTCATCGGACTCGTTTGATCGTGGCGTGTAAGATATCTGATGTGTAACAGTCTTGTTAATGACTCTCGAATTGTTCATGGGCGTCCTGGACAGCTTGTAAGACTGTGAGTTGGGATCATTCGAGGAACCGAAGCAGGAGGGAGACATGGTGCGCAGAAGAGATCGCACGGAGGGTAGACAGCAGCAGATGATGCTGACGTAGGCTTCGAGTACACTCCAGTATGCTGTGGTGACACTGTCATCTGTACATTTTACTGTTAGCTAGATGTACATAGGGAGATCCAGATTGTACAGTACTACGCACAAGTTGGATTGGTTGTTGTGGCAAATTGTACCAGAGTAGTCAAGCGAACAACACTAACTACGGTGATCCTACATCATGTTAGCGGAAGAACACTACGGTGGAAGTAGATCTAAACTCACGCAAGACCAACGCTGAACATGAAGATTAAATGAACTTTTCTCCTCGTACCAAGCTGCAGCTTAAGAAGCGAGGGAATGGGAAGCGCAATAATCCATAAGTCTTGCGCGATACTGGTGACGGCCTTGGTGAATGTTAATACTTAGTCTTTCATCTCTTCCAAAACGAATAGGACACAATCTCCTCCGCTTATAACTTACATGAGACCATGCGAATGCATTGAAGTTTAGGCACCGGCCTTTTGTTTCACCGGTCCAGCCAGTCCAGATGTATGAAATAGGCGTGCAATACAATATTGAGGTTAGAGTGAAAGCAATACCAGCAGCTACAACGACACCCATGGTAATGTAACAAACTCTTTGGAACCTTTGGCTGGGAAAGACTCGCAGGTAGAAGAAAAGGAGGGAGACTTTCGTGAGAGCCAGCAAAATGAAGTATAAAATCTCCGTGGCCCATGTAAACTACACAATGTGTCGTGTCAGCGTTAAATTCTTGTAATCCTGCCATACAGTATCATGCGTATTTACCCTGACAATATGAGTAATCCGATATGGTGTAAGTGTCCATATGTCCTTGCCGAAGCCCAGGCTTGACACTACCACACTATTAGCAGCTGTATTGTTGTTTCTGAACTGTAGAAGACGGGTAGGGAGAGAACTTACTAACTAGCTCCAAAACTCCTAGGGGTATTCCGGTAAGCTAAAATTTCATTAGCCACTCGTCCAATTAATCCAAAAGGGGTCAAACAAAATCTGATCAACGTACGAGAGCAGCAATTGCGCACAAATCGGCGGGTTGTAGGTGCCGATTCGGAAGAGCGTCCAGTACCCTCATTGCCACCGCTATAATGGCCAGAATGCCGAACACAGAGACAATGATCGGTGTGACAGCCGTGATGTCTCTTACTGGAGCACCGCATAGTGTTTCTGTAGCGTTTTTTGCCGCTGTGTTAAGAGGCTTGGTTAGTCTGTGGCCCCAATACTTATCTTATTCTTTTAAAGGAACGTACAAAGTCCTTCGATAACAGTGCAATTCGCCAGCACACATGTCTCAACGGTAGACATCAGTACGCTGTCTGAACATATGCACGCGGTATCGGTCGGATCACAAGCCGATTGCGCAAGAGCTGCACCTAAGCAGCTACTCTAAATAGCGTCGTTGAGTTAGCGTCTTGCCCGTCGAGCTTTTCTTCCAAGTTTGAGTCCGATGCTGACATACTGCGCATGGTGGCATGGACTGAGCTTGAGACAACGAAGCCAAGCATATGGCCGCAGTGACCAACAAACTCCATATCCCCCTCATCCTGGATCTTGGTTACAACTGTTAAAGGTAGTGTAGTCAAAGTCAACCCAGATGAAAGTGTTTTTGGGAACGATTTGAACTGATTACATACATGGCAGCGGCCCCTATTTTAGTTGCAATGCTTCTCACTTAAGAACCATGAAAAATTCGGTAACATGTCGGTAGTCAGAGTACAATCAGACCACCGGGGCCATCCTGGGTTCCGCGGTACAGACTCCCTGGTATGGGCATGGATTATCAACAAGGCAAATCCCGACAACGTGGAGCCCAAGGCACTGAGCACGGACTCGGGGGTAAACCGGTACAGGTCCGCATGGCCAGGGCTCGTAGTCAATCAAAACTCGCTCGAGAGTTACAGTGTACACTAACTACATTTGCCCTTTCACCTGGCGTAGGCTACACTTTTGACAACCAGGCAGAGTGCTCGTAACAAAAAACTACTCATCAACCACCAGCTCTATCTGTGCGTGGGTCATGTTTTGTTACCAGCACCTCTGACCAAGGTTACATCTGCAGTCGAACCCAGGCTGCATCTAACAGCTCTAACAGTACAGTTGCCGGATGTAGTGCCGGATGTAGCCATGTTCTTTTGAACCACTTTTCTGACTCGCATGAACCAACTTAGCAATATATACAGGGTAACAGCTGCAGCAAGCGTGATGGGGCGCCTTGTAGTTCGTATCATCATAGCGACCATTATTTAACACAGCCAAGTCTTGGTGGCGATCGATGTACTTTGGTCCTGCACCCCGCTAAAAAGTTCCAGCTGGTCAAACAATAGCCAAGTCTCTCTCCTATTGTTTGAGGCCATGATCTTCACAAAGGTCCAGACATTTCGAGCGTCTCTTCGTGTCAGCGCAGAAAGCTAGGGCTATAACACACGGGCTATATCCAATGGAATTAGGATGGGTCTGTGTCCGCCTCATTTGGCCTAGGCCAGAGTTGTCACAACAAACTAAATCAATTGTTACGACTGCGCCATACCACATTCATCAAAATGGGTTGTAAATTCTGGGGCGTTAACCTCCGCAATTATGTGACAATTCTTGTATGTCATTGATATCCCAAAACTACAAGGGGATCAGTCTAGATTCTTCAACGAAATACCTTTTGCTAGTGCCGAAAGAGCCCACCACGAATCCGAAAACTGCCGTGTTGGAATTAAGCTAGACCGCCCACCTATGGGTTATCTGGACGACCGGAGCCGGCTCTATAAACATATTGGGAAAGAGTGCCGACGACTTATGAAAATGAACGGTTTTGCACCCTGTTAGTATACGCGCACTACTGTACATTATACCTGTCCCTTGCTAGCCTCATGTCCCCTATGTTTGTACTACCACGTGTGTGTATGCAAGACCGTTGCACTAGAGCAGACCGAAACATCTATTCCGTACTACTTACGTGTGTTTAAGACACACATCAACTGAATCCACTATATGTCGGTGGTACGATACATGAGAAATGCATTAGTGGAATTGTTGAGGAACTGTTATATGCACTAGTATATGAAGAGTTCACCTCCCCGACAGCTACGCCGTATTGCATGGTTATCCAGACCTCCGTTCTCTGACAGTTCGGATTCTTGTCAGCATGGCGGGAGTGTCGATTTTATTATCCTATCCATTCACTTCCATCTTTGTAGGATTTGTGGCTTACTGGGTAGGATGGATTATTTACGCCAGAAATTTCCACCCTCTCAGCAAGGTACCGGGTCCCTGGTTGGCGTCCGTGAGTCGACTATGGTACATGATGCAGATAGCGACAGGTGAAAGTAAGAACTGCTTGTAGCGTTTCATTCGCCGCGGCTAACTCGCCAGTGGTCCGGGCTTTTCTTCGTTTTTATGAGTCTAATAAAGGAACGTGGCTAATTTTAATTCTCCGCAGCTGAGAAAACCACACGACGTTTACATGAAAAATATGGCCCTGTGCTCAGAACTAGCCCAAATGAGGTGACCTGTGCATCTCCAGAAGCTATCAAACTCATCTATCGCACCCAACAGCCGCTGAACAAGACGGAGTTCTACCCCCCGTGGAACAGTCAAGGCTTCAGCAAGCACCGCGATGCCTTTACTGAGATGAACGACAAGCGGCACGGGGAGAGGAGAAGGATAGTAAACCATGTTTACAGCTTAGCCAATATTCTGAAGTCCGAGAAGTACATCGATCTTTGCTCCGAGGTTTTCCTCAGCCGATTGGAAATGTTTGCTTCCTCCCAGCAAGCAATGGATTTAGGGGAATGGTTTCAGATGTACGCCCAGCAAGCAATTGTTCGGCTGTCTAACCGCTTGTAACTAACGTCGAGATCGTAGGTATGCCTTCGACGTCATAGGCGAGCTTTACTTTGGTCGGATGTTTGGGTTCATGGAGAAGAGCCATGACCATGGGAACTGGATTCAGTCTCTGGATTTGCTTATGCCTTTCCTATGTATGACCTCAGTGGCGCCGACATATATGCGTCCCCTTATCCTCTCCTCTGCCTTGCTCGTTCCCGGGTCACTCAAGGCATTGAAGGCGGTTGACACCATTGGCACTGCGTCTCGGGAAGTCGTCGCCAAGAGATTTGATATCAGCGCCAATCCTGAACACGAACAACGAGCAGATGTACTTCAGCAGCTGTACGATATCCACAAGGAGAAGGGTTCCAAAGTAGATTTCAACATGGGTGAAATTGAACAGGAAGCTTATGTAGCCTTGTAGGTTTTCGTCTAAACCTTTACAATTTCGCAAGACTAACGGTGCATGACAGACTGGCCGGTTCAGACACCACCGCCATCGCATTCCGTTCCGTCTTCTACAATCTGATGAAGAACCCAGACGTGTACGAGGCACTCCTGGAAGAAATCGATGCAGCGGTGGATGAGGGTAGACTGCATTTCCCGGCGAGTTACGCCGAGGCCTCCAAACTGCCGCTGCTGTGTGCTTGTATCAAAGAGGCTCTGCGCGTACATCCTGGAGTGCAACTGATCTTGCCGAGGATAGCTCCTCCCGAGGGCCTCGAGCTCTGCGGTACTTTCGTACCCTCGGGCTGCACCGTGGGTGTGAACGCCGCGGTAGTGCATTTCGACAAGTCCGTCTTTGGCCCCGATGCGGACCAGTATCGGCCCTCTCGGTGGCTGGAGGACAAGGAAAAGGCTACCAACATGGACCGATACATGTTACACTTCGGTGCTGGCACACGCACCTGTATCGGTAAGAACATCTCCATAGCCGAGATACATAAACTAGTCCCGGAGGTGTTGAGGAAGTTCAAGTTTGAGATGTGGAATGAAGATGCGCAGTGGAAAACGCACAACTTTTGGTTCTGCAAGCAGACTGGGCTCTTGGTTAAGGCGAGGAAACGGAACCTCCACTAAATAATACCAATCGCACTACAAGTAGCATAGCGATGTGTAGCTGAATATATGTATTAGACTTGATATAATTTTAGTTCTGTCCCCTACAATTTATCTAGCATAAACATCACTTGAGACTTCTCACCTGCGTGGCGTTTTGTAAGATATCTTTGAACCTAGTTTCTTATCCGTATTAACAGCAGCTTCGCTCTCGAATTATTTTGAAACCGTTCTGCTAAATTATTTCCAGTTAGATTTTAGTGGATGAGTGCATCCTTATTGATTTAAGGTAGCCTGGTTGATCGCACTCTCGTACCATCGTACCTCATTTGCCATTGTTCAATTAGTTGTAGTTGCTTGCAGAAAAATATGAGTATCTCACCACGGTAACTTGAGCTAAGATTTCGTTGGTCGCTCTTGTAGTAAAGGGGCATCGCAAGCAATAATTAGTGGGAGGTTGATCGGCGTAACGAGTCACAGCTGCTGCCGAAGCTATCTGATGAATATATATTGAGGTTGGAGGTTGGAGGTTGATCACGCTACCACTAATAGTCTGCCACGATAATGCAGCAGAATTACCGTGTCCAATATTCAAATTTACAGATACCAGCGCGTAGTTGAGCCTGCTCCTATGTTGTACGAAAGCTACGCACTGACGGGAGGTCACCTATGCGAGGCCTCGCAAACTGCATTAGTTTTCCGTCTTCATATTCATCATATCTAGGCAGGAAGGGGAATCACAGAATGTGTCTGAGAGTAAATAAATAAAGCTATTCAGACTCTAAGACACCCGGCTAAACTTCCCTATGAGGATGTTTAAGGCCGTAGGACTCCTGTAGATAATTAGAGACCAGTAGACCCTCCAAGGGACTGAGAGTCTTTTGGATAGCTAAGAGTCATTGCGCTCGTAAAATATTATTCTATTGAATCACTCTCTAAACCCTGTATTCAGTCCTTGTAATGCGTTCTGCTGTGCTATTAGTAGGAGTGGGTTTTGGCGTTCAGCTATAGCCCAATTGTCATCGAGCTAATGGCTTGTTTCGATTCTCATAGTTAATAAACAAGCGCAAATCTCTTACGCTAACCCAGTAACGATGTGCTTTTATCACAAGAGCTGGGTACAAGCTAGGAGATAGATTCGATATGAGAATAATGTAATGTGGCTGCATCGTCCCTTGAAGGACCAGAAGACTCTCTTTTCTACTAGTCCTAGAGCTCAATATTTATTTTCTAGGTACCCCTGAGCATAGCCGCTTAAATGAATAGGGGCTATAGGATCATGAAATTAAAGGGAAACCCTCCTTTTCTTATAAACGATACAGTCTGCATGGGGGCTGCGCTAGGCTGCCTGGCTAGCCACATCTGGCCTAGTCACACCTAGCCACATTGGCTAGCAACAGCCAAGCCGGTCTAGGTATATATCCTAGCCAGCCTAGCCTACCTGACTGACCAACCTTAAGAATAACACCACATTGAGGCCTACATTAGAAGGCTGCAATGAGAACGGATGAGCTTGACATAACTACCCCAACTTTGGGGGTTGAGCAACCAACAACGTAAGACGTGCATATGTACCTACCTGTTCGCAGAACCAACAGGGTGACACAGTCATAGTCGCATGGAAATGCACTTGATACGAAAGCGTCTTCCTCAGAAAAGCAACTACTCTTTCGAGTTCTAGTTCCAGTCCCTAGAACTATAGCGAAAAAAATACATCACAATGTACACCAAGAAGCTATCTGAACTTACCGACGAGTTTGACTGGAAAAGCCAGATGGGGATCACGGCGAGCCGCATGCGAGACACGGGCTTTGAGACTTGGGGTTTTCTCATCTACCGCTGTACTTACGGCGATGACGCCGCCTGGGACCGCTACATGCAGGCCTTGAAGGACGAGGTGCACGAAAACCTCGTCTGGTGCGGTCGCGAGTGGTTGGTGGAGCAGTATGCTCAATGGACGGTAATCGAGGACAAGGAAACCTTGGACGGCGCGTCCAAGAAGGAGGTACGCGAGCGCTTTGTGCAATGGCGAGACGAGCATAGCGTCTCGTATGAGCTGCCGGTGGCGGCCCGGATTGCCAGGGAGGCCTTCCCAACGCCGAGAGACGCGAGCACCCGCCTGCCGCGGTTCACCTACTGTCTCTATGTGGACCAGAAGTGCCTCGACACTTTGAAGGTATTGCTAGACATTGATAATCTTAAGGTATTATGAGACCGGGATGCTGACAGAATCAAGGCATACCTCGACGCAAAGGCTAACGGCACGCGGGCCTCTGTCATTGCTGTAGTCATCGACGGCGACTATTCACGTGACAGGCGCACGAACCCTTATCGACAGTATCCTAACTTGGAAGGTTGTACGGACGAGTATGTGGGTTGGATGTACACCGAGGCCTCGTTCTTCGCGAGTCTCTACGACGAGCTGCATCGTCAGCGTATGGAATTACTGAGCAGTTACATGAGACCGCCAGCTATCTCTCCTACAGGTCTCTTCTCTATGTAGAAGAATACATCAAATATTGGAAGTGAGGATGAATGTGTCTATTTAAATTCTAGCTGCATAAGGACATCGATCAACAAGTAGATACGCATGTTGAACCGCTGTCTGTTTATATTGCCAGCAGGTATAATGTATCTGACTCCCACAACTACCATCCACTGCTATGAATGTGAAGCTCAGAACTACAAGCGTACATACATTTAGAACATAGAAAAACGGTTGGAATATCAAAAGGGGCTTATTTAGACGCGCTAGTCCTGTGCTCCTCATGCAGACATTTCCCAGAAAGTCGGCTCCTATAAAGCAAACTACACGTGTTGTAACCTCGAGGAAACTTTGATGCATTCCCGGTAGAATGGCTATTGGTTGCAACATTACGGCGAGGGTCACCAACATGGCTGATGGGCCCCTCCACAGCCGTTGGAAGTCCCTGCAGAGAAAATGCGGCGTTCGTTAGTTTCATATAGTCATTTTTAGTTACAGTATGTTGGTTTGTTATCCTGTTGGTAAGACGCAGTATCATGAAGGAATTACGAGCTGGTGCCTACTACTACCTGATTACAGTCTAACATAAGTCATGCGATCAAAATATGGCATAGCAGGAACTATTGAATGTATCCACCCCCTCCTGATTATCAGAGGGCTTACCGTCACGCAGGGGAGATTATGCCAGCAAGATGTTTCAACTTCATCCGCCTTCTTTAAGGTGCTAACTTCTGTTCGCTAATAATGTTTACTGCTGGGTCATTAGTTTCTGCTGAATCTCTATGCGCTTTATATCTTATAATTTTCTCTTCTCACCATCACACGGCATGTATCTTTTAGTTCTATATCACACATGCTCTACCCCCCGTCGTCCACATGTTCAAAGAACTTGGCTGTGCTGGCTGCTAACTTTTATGGCCCATGTAAAACCCGAGTAGCTGGTTCAGAACTACATCAACCCACACGCAGCCAAAAATAATATGGATTTGACACTTGACGGCGTCACATGGGGCCAGACGATAGAATCCCTCAGAAGTCGGCGCATACCAACACCAGAAAGAGGCTTGGTCTCGCCAATGCCTCACCTCTTGGCTAAGCTGCGAGACACCAGAGCAATGGACCAGTGTGCCATGCGGCGCGTAGAAAGTTTTCATCTCCGAGGTCATCCCGCCTCAGCCTCAGAGAAAGATCCTTGAGCCTCCTTCAAATATGACGATGCTATCACCTAGAACAAGCAGGGTGTTGCACACCGTACCCCATCTGCCAAGTCGCTAGATATTGGAAGCTCAAGGCAACATGCAACTCGATGCGTAGAGAGATTCTATCTTAGGGCACACACAGCTTCAACACGAGAATCGAAGTCAGATGGGGGATAACATGCGGTCTATCGGCACAGAGGCCTAGGGCTTGTGAGATCAGCGACACGAGCAAAAAGGATTGGATCATCACATGGTGACCATCATAATGCAAGATCACCGCTTCTAGATAGCCAAATATATCTTCTAAGAGTGGTTTGAACCAACACTACCGATATCGCCGCTTCTACACCACGAAAACTACCTAATTATCTGTGAAGGCTCAGAGTAAACTGAGGAGTGCTGAATAGTCAGCTGTCTCTTGGCAATAGGCAGCCTGGAGTTGTTGTCCGTTGACATGGTCACTCCGCATGTGAACAGGTGAGGAAAATCCTACGAGGACCATGGCTAAGCTGAGCCTCACAAAGCCGACAAGAGCACGTACTAACTCGAGCACGAGCTCACGGATGAGATGGGCATCCACGGACGTGAAAATGAAGGAGGTGAGGCGACGGCGTAGTGCTAGTATTAATAGTAGAGCTTCCGTACTGCTTGAGAAGATTATTATCTCGAATATCAAAGCTACGGAAATTAAGAAGTCTTTTGAAAATGATTGTGTTTAAAGTTGTTCCATTTGGGCTCATCTTGCTCTTTTCCTCCTTTCTCCGAGGTCTACTTGCCTCTCCGCTTGCCTCTCCCTTATATCATTACGGATTTCATAATGTTTCTATCAAATTCCCACAGGATTTCTACCTCCGTATCATGCCGTTGGGCGCTTCTATCACGTACGGCGAGCCTTCCGACCCAGCAAGCCTGGGTAGAGGGTATCGTAAGTACATTCGTGACTGGCTGCGGTCGCGGGGGTGGAACGTGAACATGGTGGGAAGTAGAACCCATGGACAATTTGCAGACAACGTGAGTTGCGCATATTTTTAGCCATCATCCTGGTTCGTTGTGCTACTTCTAATATGTCTCATAGGATGTCGAAGGTTGGCCCTCGTTCATTATTGATAGCATAACTGAAAAGGCTCGTGATGCAGTACCCAAATATAAGCCAAACCTGATCCTGATTAACGCCGGAACAAACGATGCGACAGGAAACATAGACATCGAGAATGCTGGGGAGCGCATGAGAACCCTGGTACAGACATGCTTCGACCTTTCGCCGGGTGTCGTAGTTGTCTTGTCCACGTTGCTGCCGAATACCCATGCCCCCGACAATGTCTTAGAAATCAACCGCCTCTACCGCGATCTGGTTATCGAGCTCCAAGCTGCAGGTAAGAAGATCGAGTTAGCCGACATGGACGATGGGTTCATCACTCTCGATCATATCCTCCCGTGTGGTACCCACCCAACAATAGAAGGGCAGCGCAGAATGGCCGCTGTATGGGGCTTGGTCATCCAAGAGATCGAGGAAAGGGGGGGTTGGTTTCAGGCGCCTTCCAGCAATGTCAGCTTCAGTGACTCAGGCAACGGGACGACCTGCGCAAAGGAATACAACAGCGGAGCTCAAGACCCACGGAATGGCATGCAAGTCCTTCGGGGCAACTCGCCGTTAATTGTCGACGATGGCGACTACGTACACAGATCTGCCTCTCGTGGCATGATCTGGAGCGCATCTGGATACTATCCGTTTCCGGGGTCAGATCAAGGGCTTGGAGTTTACGCCGCTCAGGCAGTAAACCTGGGTGGTGCCGACCGAGGAGGCGAGTTGGACGACATAATCCTGGTAAAGGCCAACAATACTGATGTTGTTGCTTACCTCAACCAGGGAGACGGCACGTTCAAAGATTCTAATGCCAAAGTTGATGGTCATTGCATTGTCAGAGGTAGTTATAACCCAGAACTTCCCAAATTCCGACTGGATATTGACCGATGCTGATACCCCGATAGGGATACGCTGGGGCGATGTAGTAAGAAGAACAAAAGTCTAACATAGCTTTTGAACTGGACTGATATACTCGATGTAGAACAATGATGGCCTTGACGATTTTATCTGCATAGACCCGTCTGGAAACATGTATGGCTCTTCTCTTTTACTCTCTTACTACATGTGCAGGGGATTTATGAGTAGCTAACTCGATTTATAGGTTCGTATCTATCAACGAGGGAACTAATCCGCCATCTTGGCGTGATGTTGGAAAAGTGAGTAACGTCTCGACTCAGCAGACTCAAGCCGAGTGGGAGAACCCTTACTGACAGTAAGTCGCATTCAGTTCAAGGATGCGGTTTCTGGATATGGACAAGACCGTGTTCGCCTTGGTGGTAAGTTGCATTGATATATAAGCTCTTCAGCAGGCCACACGGAGATACATACTCACTATTCCATGATAGATATCGATGGCGACGGCAGACTCGACTACTGCGTCATAAATGACAACGGTAGTCTACATTGTTGGCGCAATGGCGGCATACTATTCGACTCAGCAAAGTACTGGCAGGACATGGGGATAGTCTTCAAAACATCGGAAACCCTTCCGGACATAGCCATGATGCGCTTCGGTAAGTCAGCACCTCATCTAGTCCTACAAAACTGCCTCATTATCTGACAATTCAACATAAACAGTGGACATCAATGGAGACTTCCGCTCTGACATCCTTTGGGTCGATAAAACTGGGAAGGTCAGAACTTGGATCAACCAACGCGGCCACGAGAAGAGTTTGGTTCCGTACTGGAGAGATGCCGGCGTTACACACGAGGGTATGCACGAAGACGTAAAGGGACAGGAGAATATCATATTTGGCCGTGTCTACTCTCGCCGTCCTAGTGTAGGTTTGCCTCGCCCAGCCTTGCCAACGGTATCTCATCAGATATGACACTGATACCGATACTCGGCAGTATCTATATCGCCACACTTTTTATAGCCCTTACGGGGCCTATTTTCTGACTGCAACAGTATGGGAAAATCTCGGAAGTGGCGGCACTACTCAGAAAGGTACCTAGTTTTATAGACGCGCCTCCCATGCTATTTCCTTTATCGAGGTCCGACATAATACAGCGAATCCGCTAACCTCCCACATTATCAGGTGATGGCGCCCATTGGGGTGACATGACAGGAACCGGCAATGACGACTATGTCTGGATCGAGGCAAATGGCAAGGTTGTCATATTCCCAAATGTCAACACCCCTCCCGACACGACCGGGTACCCCAACTGGGGAGTTGCACAGACGTTGGATACAGGGCTAGATCGAAAGGCTTTACACGTTGGAGACTGGAACAGCGACGGCAAGGCCGACATCATCGGTGTCGACAAGCACACGGGCAGTTTGATAGTATGGCTCACCACTTACTCTAACGGAGTCTTCTCCTTCAGAAAGGTGACTAGTGGAAATTCGTACTGTACCGAAGGTTGGGGAGTCGGCTTATTCGATCTTGGTCACCACTTTGCCGATATCACTGGCAGTGGATGTGTTGACTATCTTTGCATGCAGCCCGATGGGAAAACAACTGCCTGGCTGAACGACTGCAAGACAGATCTCTTTGCGCTAAGAAACGTCGGGCAGGTCAAATTCAGCGAGAATCTTGACCGAGCCAATCATCGCTTTGCCGATGTTGATGGTGAGTCTTGTATCATCATTGCACTCCGCATCCATTGCCGGATTTCTCATTCCGATGAGCCATAAGCTCCCGGGTTACTCTCTCTATACCAAGTATTGGCTGTGGCTAACTTCTGAAACAACGTTAGGCGATGGGCTGGCTGATTTTTTATGGGTTGATAAGTTCACTGGGGACGCCTCCGTATGGATCAACAAAGGAGAGCAACCTGAAGATGAACGAGACACACTCGGTGGAAGCAAGTTCAGATGGGATAAGTCAGGGCCGCTCTATGCGGGAAGCAATCGCGGCGCCAATCTACACTACCCGAACCTGGGTGGTCAAGGACGGGCAGACCAAGTTGATGTTGATCCTAACACCGCTAAAGTACGTCTCGTTGAACCCCTCCCCTCTCGTAGTGTCACGATGAGCCATTCTAGTTCTAACCTGTGGTCTCTAGGGTTATGTTTCATTCAACACTTGCCCGCCCGGGGGTGACGACGGTGGTATCGTTCCACGTGACCCCTTACTCCCTGGATATGAGCCCCGGCCTCAGTGTTCTGTGAACATATGTAGGCTTGACGGCACCGGTTTTGATGGCTACGCCGGCGCCGACCCATGTGGCCCGGATCCCTTCGCCGACGGCGGTGATGATGATGATGACGACTCCCCTGATACTGATGATCGCGAATCGACCGTAGCAACGCAGAACAGCACGCTCAACTTCAATTCGACGGCATCATACTGGAAGAGCGCGACTTCATTTGACTCGACATCCACTGACTCCACAGGCATAATCCTCGCGCCGAACAATAAGAATAGGCCTTTTGATATCACCTGGCTATATCTCGGCATACGATACTCTATGAGGATAAGAGCCAGACGCTATCCTGGATCAACACATCTCCACGACCCCGTACGTGGGCCCGCGGCCCCGAATATAGCTGTCAGGTGCGAATGATATCCGAATATAGTAAACCGGCTGGCCACAACTTGTGCTGACTTAAGGAAAACGCAGGATGGAAAGGAATAACGGGTGCCGGTCGACCAATATCGAGGTGATTGACAGCCGAACACTTACTCGTCAACAACTCCTGAATGGTTACGACACGGAGCATAATCCCGACGTAAGTTGCTACCTGCGCTCTAGTCATTCAATTGCGTAGTTGTATCGATGAAGAAACATGTCCCGCTAATCAGAATGACATGTCACAGTTACAAATGTTGCAGGACTTTTCGTACACCATGGCGACATCCATCCTCCCTGGCGGAGGAAGTTCAAGATATAGTGCCATACCCGGCCCAGATATGGGTCAGTATTTTCAAATTTTCATGAGCTATTCTTAAAGCACCCCTAGAATTATCCGTTCGTCCTTTTCTTCTGCCTGTTTAAATGTCGACTCACGGTTTCCTCGATAGTGAATTACTGGAACCAGCCAGTGCTGCCACAGGGACTACCCAGGACGGGAACCAGTAGGTATATCGACCAACCCGTGCAGTATATGTTCGACCAGATCGGCTCGTACGGCAACCGTGCCGGCTTGATTCTCTGTCAGAAGGATTTCAATGGGGTGAAAGGTAGGGTCTTTAACCTCAACACTCAGGATGGAGTCAATGAGGGGCAGGCGCCGTACGAACTGGGCCGGTTTCGGCAGATGGTGGATCAATCCCTCACCAGCACGGCCGCCCAGAACGAGATGATCGAGGCCCTACGCCAGGTTATCGGCGTGTTCCGCTACATTAACAATAACCAGGTCCGGCCCATCCTTGGTGGGAACATCCGCAACATGGTGGCTGCTGCGGACGAGATAGCGGCCACCGTCCCTCACCTTGCCAACATTGGTGTCATGTTTCGCGAATTTTATCCGGTGTGGTATCAGGAGGCAGCCCGGACTGCCCGAGCGTGGGTGGCGGACCGCATCAATGATATTATCGCGAGATACACGCAGGCTATGGTGAACGGAATGGCACCTCCGAATGCGGCAATAGTTCAGATGCTGGTGAACCAGCTTTTCGACGATCTCAGCTATATCGTATCGCCATATTAACTTGGCTACTTTCGTCCAGCGGTTGTCATTACTCTGATAATATGATGTGTTCGTCTAATCACTAATTAGGGCTCAGGATAGGAATTTGAAAAGAATAGGATAGACAAATCGACCCTGGAGGAAGAAACGCGGAATATCCGGGCTCAGCCGGGGATTCTCGTCTACTGGGCTGTGCAATGCCGAGGCTCTACCATTCCCTGCTCGCCGATACCGTCCCCGGAAGGATAGTCGGAGGGCGGCCTCATCGGGTCCGAGCTTATTATATACCTTCAGCTTGTGGCGCTTGTCATGCTTGGTTTAAGTGGCAAACCAAGAGGATGATTTGAGTCGCCGCCCCCCTTTTCTATATTTTCTATTTCTTGGATTTTGTTCCATGTAATGTTCGGCTGTCCTCGACAATTGAGCTGTGGGCTAGGGTAGTTTGCTGACCCAGGAGCTACACACACCTGTACTATAGCCAGAATCCTCACACCTTAATTATCGTATATATCTTTTACCAGATATATCTTTTCCCAGATATATCACTTGTCAGGTTTTGATTCTCTGCCTTTTTCATGTTGTATTGAGCCTCTTTGGATCAGTACGCCCTTTGATTTGCAGTTAGTGCCTTTGCTACCCCTTATAAACATAAATAGAAATAGCATCGCGGTGTTTATGCAGATAGCTTAGTCTTCTATATAAACGCTTATACTCTCAAGCCTCTGTTTAATAACCAGCTTATATCACCATTATTCGGGCATAGAGTAAGCATTAAAGGGGTCCCGGGGGTGCTAATATAACAGCGCCAGGTTGCCGAAAGAAATTGTAAGGTTATTTAGTATCCAGAGTGAAGTTAGGTCACAAGTAGGTCACTGATACATGAAAGTATAGGGTAGGGACTCAATATTATTGATTCCTAAGGCTCCTCTAATTGGATCTAAGGGGAGAGCCTGACTATTATATACACGAAGTAGAGCGATGACCACCCTGCTAGGTCCCTTCTTACTTGATGTGACCCTAAAATCCCTAAAATCATTGACTGGCTTTGATGCTCCTTGGCCTCGTGGAGAGAACATCACAAGACTTGCACTCAGCAGACACTTCATTGTTCACGACAGACCACCGCCCGAGTACTTCCAACTGGGGACCTGTACAGCCCGAAACTCTATGCTGAGGGTCAGAAAGGGAATCATATTGAAACAAGCGGACACTAGGCGATTGAGTAGGAATACCTCCCACTCACCACCTTTAGTATGGATCCCATTTGCCATCTCTTCAGCTTGTTCCTGTTGCTTCTGTTCTGTCACCTTTACTTCCCCGTTGGGACATAAGTCATTTGAACACTTGGGCTGAATGAGCCCAACACTTCAAGATTCTCCGCAACTTGACGTGTATCGTTAGAGCCAGCCCACTGTGCTAGCACTCGCGATTATTATCGTTATTAGCGTTGTTGGCCGGGGCGGCGGCAGCAGCGACAGGATCCTTTTGTGGCTTGGGTATGTGCTTGGGATTCTTCTCGCTGCTGTGTAGTGCATTCTCAGTTCTTTTTCTCTTTCTTGACTCCTGTCCAGGGAGGTCCCTAATATAAGGAGAATTGTTTGCTTCGGCGTTTAGTGAGTTCCGTAGCTTCTAGCCTCGTCAGAAGAGGCATCAACGGAGTACAAATCAGGGAACTCAAAGGGCCGACTGTAAGTATCTGAAACGGTGTTGGGAACGCGAATTCTTTTGTTGGAACCCCGAGTTTTCATATAACACTCGTGATTCCTACATTGGGTAAATGTTACATAGAAGTATCACGTTGTAAGGACGAATAAACTTATTTTGATGTCTCCTACTTCACCGACTAGGGCGGTTGGAACTAGGGGCCCGGCGCCTCAGAAGGCTACAGTCAATGTCGCTAAGGATGAAGTTGGATTCCTTATCGTGGCTCAGCTGCTCTTACTCGCACTTCTGTTTCCCCACCCACTCTCATCACCCAGGCCCGCGTTCAAACTCGAGGATATAAACTCGATTGGAACTGTATGACAAGTCTTTATGTTTATTACATCGGGGATTCCACTTATGTGTCTTTCCTACTCCCAAATGCCATTGCTGTCTGATCAATGGGTGCAATTGTTGCGCGGAAAACGACGCCGTTGACGCGCACAGCGCTCAACCGCTATATATTTGACGTACGACCCACAGTAGTGTGACAGCAGTGCTCGGAGGTGACGAGTTGCCGAAGGCTCAAAAGCAGCCGCAGTAGGGTCCAGAGGTCGAAATGGCCAAAGTCACTATGAAATCGGTGCGCACGTGCGACCGTGGCTCAATCATTCCGACAGATGACTTGAACCATGAGCGCTTGCTTGGCATAAACATTAGGGAGGTCTCTCGCACGGGCTTCACCGCTGAGGATATGCTTCTGGATGGCCTCGCAACACTGCTGCGGGTCGATATCGCCGGAAGGAATACTAGGAGAAAGAATACTCCACGTTATATAGCTGTATGATGATCTGATCGTTGATGCGGGGGAGGATCGACTGGTTCTCAGAGGATATGAGGACAAAAGCCGACGGTGGTCGTATGGCACGTCGCCTTCTCGGATGGGATCGGGTATAGCGATGTACCGGAAACTTCTGGCGTTCGGTGAGCGCCGAGATGCCCTCGCTTCGCTTGAGCTCTATGTGGATCGAGGTGGCGAGCCGCGCCCATCGTTTATAGACGTCTATAAAGATCATTGGGTTCTCTTGCCGAGTAACGTGGACTTGGCTGTTAAGCGAGACGTCGTCTAATATGTGAAATATGCCTTTGTGAGCGCAGTTGTCGTAGAAGTCTTCGTAAGGATCGTAGCGCTGCCGAATTAGGTAGTCATTATGGCGAATATGCCATGGGCTCATGAGTAAGTAGAAGCGAGCAGGGAATTTGTTCACACCCAAGAAGATGCCTCTCGGATACCAGTATGAGGATATATCGCGGAACGTCTTATACATCATTCACCCTGTTGAAAAAGAACAGGTTTCATTATTACTCTGATCATAGGGTATCCTTCATCATAGAACATCCATACAGCACCTACAGCCAGGCCCGCGGTGAGCTAAGCCGCTTATAACTCTTCCCATACGCACCATTCTCATCATTTACACCAAGCAAATCCGAGCCGCTGCTCATGGCATTGACATTAGTATCACCCTCCTTCTCAACAACTTTATCACGCGCATTATCCTCGAAGAAATAATGGTTGGCCTCCGCGGCGTAACCCACGCGCCATGGTACGCGCATCTCGGCGGCGTTGGGGCCGTGACCGCAAGAACCTGCGAGCGCACGCGATGGCGCCGAGTTGACGGCTAGTGCGAACAGGTTCTGCGGCTCTGTGTAATCCGTCACAAGGCCCTTGGCGGCTTTGAACCCTTCCTCTCCTCCCTGAACCTCGGCGTTCTGGGGGCCAACGACAAGATTTATGTTGCTGTCGCTTCCTCTAGATGAGTGTGTATTGTTGCAAGAATTTTTGCCGCCGCGCTTAAAAGAGATAGGGAGGGGAAGGGAGGGGAAGGTACAATGTTTCTTCTTTGCTTTAGTCATCAGGGATGATTTCGCGGCTGAGAAGGAGGTGAATGTTGTTCCGAAAGCGAGATATAGGAGACAGAGCAGGTTGAGCACGAAGACGAGGATGAGAACCAGGTAGAATATTACTTGCCACGACGCTGTGTGTGCCGAGGCGTATTGTTGCGTCTGCACCTCGGCTCGAAAGGTCTCGTAGAAAGTTTCGTTGATTATATTGCGATCGCCACCCTCTTTGTAATGCGTCCACTGGGGCTGGAGCGTGCTGTTGATGGAGCCTGCCACAAGTGTGCTGGTTGCGAGCACAGCGATGCCTTCTGCCATGGACGGTAGCAGTGGATTGAGTTCCGGCTTGTTGGGGAAAAGGCTCGTTAGTATACGCGCATTGGATGCATTGTTAGTCGCCACCCCTCCTGCGCATGTAGAGAGATATTAGTTAGGATCCTCAATGTCGGCCCCCTGGCAGGTTATACAAGATCAAGAAGACATGCGTTAGACCTCGGGAAATTTCTAATACGCACCATTAAAGTCAAGCGCCAACTGCCACTCTCGAGCTACGTTCCGCCAATCTCCCGATGGAACCGGCGTCAAATCGGTGCCCGCCGGAACCGTTCGCTCGTAGGCGTTTTTATCGCTTGGATCCTCACAGCGCGCTTTCATGTTTCCGCCTAGTGTACCCGATAATTCGAAAGATGTAGAGCATTTGGGCGTTAGCCACGAGCGCAGTTCACAGACAGTGTAGTCGGTTAGGGTTTGGTTCGGATAGGCGAGGATGTACATCGCATCGGGGAAACCCCCGTCTTCGAAATATGTTACCATGTTATAGCCGAAGGGATACTGTAGTGATGGTTAGTACCGGTTTAATTTAACAGCGCGAACTGGGGTATCTATGTGTCTTCTCTATTGCCCGTTTGAATGTGAAAGGGAGAAGAATTGCGTACCAGTTGGAAAGCCGGGGGTCGCCGACCATACTTCTCCCCCCATTTGAAGATGTCATCAACCACGGTGCGGTTGAGCCACCCGGTAGCGGGGACATCGAGTTGCCAGTCCGTCGCTCCAATCCACTGACCCGGAAATCCTGTCTGCGTTTTCCGCGCATTTGGCCAGTCTGTATATACAAGTGGCTTTAATTCGTCCACGTTCATATTGACACACAGTACGTTGACGACTGGAGAAACGACACTGGCGCGGATAGAGTACTCTCCAACACCTAACAACTCGCTCGGTTGTAGGATGCCGTTGACAGGGTCCGTCGCTGCTGCATAAACTCCAGCGTGCGGCATCGCGAGAGTTACATTATTGATGATTCTCTTGTGGGCATCAAAGCTGGCTGCGATGTCCCCATTCTCGCTCTCGATCCATGAGGAGTCCATTGTTGTGTTGTCGTACAGAATATGCTTCCCGGTCGGCCTGTCGGAGAGCCGGCTCATAGTCGAATTATTCTTGTTGCGTACCTCATCCCATTCAGCCCTGCAGCATAACTGAATTAGCAAATTTCTGATTTTTGGGTTAGGCTGACGCGTACAAATATGTGGTGAGACTTGTATATGCTATAAAAACATCAGCACGCATTCTGCCAGCCTCTTAATGATGACAAACTCACATTGACCAGAAAACGAGACATCAAGGCAACCCTCAGGGCCGGACACGAGATCAATATCACGGAGGGGCGTCTGGCAGTTGTTCTTTATGTAATATGGGTTCGCGTAGGACACCTTCACTGGGCCATGCAAATCACGTACTTTCCACGCGGAGGTAGATAGCTTCGGGCTGACCATAGCATCTGATGCTGTGGTGTAGAACAGAGCACATATAGTAGCACTCAGCGTTAGTGCGCCAAGGAACGTAGTCGCAGCGTAGGGTATGCCATTCCAATGGGTGATTAGTGAGCCGGGTTGAATCACCCAGTTGCGCATTGTCATCTCTGCCAGAGTCACGCCCCGCGAGAGTCTGCTGAAGGCCCTCCTAGTCAAGACCTGCCCTAGGACTGCCACGAACACCGTGACGAAAGACAGCTCGATAGTCTTAGCGAAAAGCGTAGCGAGTAAAGTTGCGGTCGGGGGTGAGATTCGCCATCCAGCTCCAGTTGAAACATTTCTCCCATACCTGGGTTGCACGATTGAGGCAACAAGCCAGATTCCACTGAGCACAGTCGAGTAGAAAGATAGGAGTATGAGCGTTGCATATAACCGGCTCCAACGCTGAATATAGACGTCTTGTCTAGAATGACACTCGAAAGGTGAACGTGGATTGGCTATGATAAAGGTTAGTACTATAAAGTCGTAGGAGAGTCTTGCGAGTTTATAACTACATACCGTGTTCAGGAGCAAAGTCTCTAGCATCGCCATCATGGTCGCTGACTTCATCATCGCTGACCATGGTTGTCTGAGAGGGTGTTGGGTTATACATGGCGGACATAGGAACAGACTCGGCTCCTGGATGTGCTGGCATGATGGAAGCGCTTCTCATAGCATTGACATTGGAGACAGCTAATATACTCTGCGCCGAACCACCTGGAGTTGAAGGCAGGCTGGGTTGCCCCTCCATCTCGGAGGGGTCTATGCTCGTGACTGTTTGCGCCGATCTTGCACTTGGAGAGTAAGATAAGGCGTCTTGTGACGTCGCAGAGTAAGACGGCGGCTCTCGTATCGTAGTACGCGGTACTACGTTGAGCGACTGTGGTGAATAAAAGGCTGTAGAGCCTCGCTGTCCCTTCGTCGAGCTTGAGACATCGCTGGGTGCTAGTGACCGAGCAGTATTATCAGAAATTGCAGATTCTACGCTAGGTCGCGCCGCATATGCATCTGCTTCCGCTGTACTATTGCCGTTGTTTGCTGGCTCGGCCGGCCCCTCGCCTCGCCACGACGAGAATGTCGACGGTAACAAGTGGCCATCTCCGTTCTGTTGCTGGGAGTGTCTTGAATCCATATTCTTGCACTAGACCTTCCACAGCCCAACGGCTTGTGTCACGAAGGCTGCTCTTTTAGATGGCGTCAATGCCCAAGATCGCACCTAGCCGTCTTGAAGGGCAAAGACGAGCTGAGAGAGCAGGACATAAAATTGGGGGACAGATGAAGACTGCCGGCAGCATGCAACTTAGGTTATACAGGCCACGAAGCTGCCCTCGTAACTACACGTCTCCGAACTGCAACCAACAATCAGTTCGCCATAGGTATCAAAATGCTACCACTTGTTCAGGTATATACCTACTTACCTAGTGTTGGTCTGGTTCTCCGCTGTGGTGGAGCTCTTACTGCTGACTGGGATGAATGTCTTCAAGTGTGGTGGCGCAGATCGTTGGACGGCTCGACTGGAAGTTGTGTAGTGATTCGAGAGGTAGGTATCCGCGTCATGTCAACTATCCAACAGCACGCACTTCCACATGGGACCCTTTAATTTATAGCTGCATATCTGTGTATCTGTGTGTTTGCTGTTTGGTGTTACAGCGGTGGCAGTTGCTTCCGGACACGCCATCGCGACTTCCACTGACTGATTTTGATCTGTTTGTTTGGGAGTGACGGTCTGTCGGAAACCTGCGCGCGATAAGTCACCTATCGGCTCCTTGAAAGTAAAAACCCTGTTGTTAGGTATGAGATCGCCTCTGCGGGTACCCGCCTCTATACTAAATATACATCACAACTTGACAGTAAGTATTTCACTTATCTCAGGCATGTCTTTGTTGGTTCATGGGCGACGTCGCGCACTGCCACCAACTTCCAGATTATTTCCTTGTTATGCTAGTCTGCGCTAGACCCACTTGTAGAAGCCGCCCGGGATCGGACTTTCCAATAATAACTTCTACCCCAGTACTGTAGGTGTCAGGTACCTGCGTACCTCAAACACAAAGGCAACTTGGTGATACAGCCCAATCAAACCATCACGTATTATCGACAATTCTGACTTGGTAGGTAGGTACCTATGTATGTGAGAAAATGTATCACAAGCAACGTGTCACCGTCACCCAAACTGGAAACTTGTGTATTGGGCATGCCAACGGGCTACTTTAGGGGCGCACAGTGTCCTGTAGCTGGGACAGTGTAAGCTGTCTAATAGGATGAACCCGTAACACATTCACATAGTAGCTACATAAGAGGTCTTGGTAGGAAGAAATAGACAAAGAAACCAGAAGGCGGTCTATCTTCTACTCTAATGTTAGAACACTGAGCCTGAGTGCAGGACTACCTATATGGAATGCAATCAAACGTTAGGTAAACTGCTTGTATTGACCACCTGACGAGCATCTGGTACTAGCAGAACTTGCTCTGCGCTACTGACCTTATGAAATCACGGCTTACAAGTTATACGGCATCTGTAGATCTGATGTGTGAAAGTAAGGCATTACAATTTGAGGACGCTGGTAGTCCGGCAGTGTCTTACAAATCCTACTTAAGCTATGATACGATGACTTAAACGCGACCTTAAAATACGACGCTCTGATACTGTAATAGGGCAACCCCGCAACTGCCACCCACCGGTAGTCGCGGATCGCTTGGCTGCATCCGAGCCGCTAGACCCTGGTGTTGGATAGATACCGACCCTTCTTGACGACACGGTAATCAAGACACAAGGAATAATAGCGCATCTTTTAACCCTTCCATCTCTGAATAAACTTTGCCCTCTGTAGTCAGCTTGCAGTCACAGAATTGGAATGATGGAGAAGACTTCAGCGCGGCCAGTTAAGCCCGAGCGCACGACAATCGGAGGGGACACCTCCATTCCCCGAATAATTTCGGGGCTGTGGCAGCTCGCCGGAGTGGAAATTGACATTGACGCGGCCGCCCGCGCAATGGAGCCGCTGATAGAGTTGGGACTCGATTGTTTTGACATGGCTGATCACTATGCGGACGCTGGTACGCGTTACTAGCCTAGTAATAATAACGTCCTCGACCTGCAGCTGATATCAGTTTTGAAGAACTCGTTGTAGGCCGGTTTCACGCTATTTCTTCTCAACATATGCTCAGTCTTACGAAGTGGTGTCCGCCTGAAAATGGGATCAAGTCGTTCGAGGCAGCTGAGCAGGCAGTCGATCGCGCATTGGAGAGGATGGGGCAGAGACAGATTGCGCTGATGCAATGTCAGTCCCTCTAACATCTTATTCCTAACATTGGACGAACCCATATAACCATTCTGGCACGTATAGGCTGTTTGACGTGTGTAAGCTGATACGCGGTGTAGATCATATCTGGAACTATTCAGACGATACGTATTGGCACAACCTCGTGCATCTTCGCACACTGCAACAGCAGGGAAAGATCAAGCACATCGGCGTCACAAACATTGATGCCGCACATCTCGAGTTGATGATTGACACTGGCTTTAAGATCGCTACAAACCAAGTCCCTTGTTCCGTTCTGGATCGACGTCTCGTGAGAGGAAGACTAGCATCTGTATGTGAGAAGCACAAAGTAGGTGTGCTTGCCTATGGTACCCTCCTCGGAGGGTTCCTCAGTGAGAAATGGCTCGATCAGTCCGAGCCCGAAGATATAAATACATTGAACTCGAGTCTTCGAAAATATCTTCGATTCATACGCGCCGCTGGGGGATGGCAACCCTTTCAAGGCTTGTTGCGGGCTTTGTCGACAATTGCACAAAAGCACGGTGTCTCCATTGCTGCGGTTGCTACAAGATACGTCCTTGATATACCAACCGTGAGCGCAGTGATCGTTGGTTGTCGACTGACAGCAGAGTCAGCCAAGTATGCCGAGAGGAACCTCAAGGTGTTCTCATTCGCATTGTCTGAAGACGATCACTACCTCATACGACAGGCACAGCAGGCTTTGTTGGACATTCCGGGAGACTGCGGCGATGAGTATCGGAGGCCGCCTTATCTGACAGCAGCTGGGGATCTCTCCCATCACCTGGAAGATGCTCAGAACAATGAGCTGGAAACAGCTGTCGCTGCAGGAAAGAGAATAGAGTACTCTACAAACAGCCCATGGGAGCCCATTGCAGGCTACTGTAGAGCAGTTCGCACTGGGAACAGTGTCTATGTCTCGGGAACGACAGCGAACAGTCCAAGTTGCGTAAGTGTCCCTGTTCTTGGCGGCCGCTCGGCTCGAAGCCAAACAGTCGCCATCTTAGACATTATCAGCCGAGCATTGAAGGCTTTGGGTGGCACATTATCGGATGTCGTGCGCACACGGGTCATCGTCAGCAATGAAGCAGATTGCGACGAAGTTAGTAGAGCGCACGGATGGGCGTTCCAGTGTGAGGGTGTCAGACCGTCTAATACGCTATTCGTAGCCAATCTGGTGGGATCGGCATATCTCGTGGAGATTGAGGCGGAAGCTCGTCTTGGATGCAACGACGTCCTTCGCCTCTCAGCCTAACTAGGTCTGCTGATAGAGAGCTAGTGGTCTGAAATTCTACATGAACTTCCCAAATCGCTGTGAGAAGTGATTTGCGAGAGTACCTAGGTAGAGAGAAGCTGGTGGGTGACAAGTCACATTGTTGCCTTTTTGGGTTCCAGCTGCCCACCAGCTGATATAGTGGTGAAATGGTGGTCGCTTCAGTGATGCTGATACGCGACTCCACTAAGCGAGCGCGCCAGCTGACGCGCACCCTTTAAGGTACTGTAAGGGGTAATCAATTGAGGATGCTGCCTTCCTTAAAATAAAACAACAAGAAAATGTCTGCTTCATTCAGAGGTAAGTACGTCATGGCGCATCAGCTTAGTGTGTTTCTCAGTAGCGGGCACTCTAACGATCGCAATTGTTCTAGGAGTCGTATCGAATTTACTCCCTGGCCAAGTAGATGCAAGTGCAAATGCAAGTGTGGGTGTACAGGCAGAGACAGGCAACCCCCCTCAGCCATTCAATAGCGAAGCTTTTGCTCCCAACAAGCACCTATTACCCCAGAATGGCGAGTTTTCCCGAAAACGACCTCGTGTCCACGGTAACTCGTTACCTGGACCTGAAGTGATCAGTTTATTGTCAGACGACGAGGACAATTGCCCAACTCCGCATGCAAGCCGACGACAGAACCACTTACAGCCACCCCATTACTTAGGCAATGTTTCCAATGTGCATCCTTTTGGAGAAGCCGCACCACCTCATTTTGGCCGAACTACAAAATACGCCGATATCGGACGCACACTCGGTCCTGGGGAGGACACGATCGATACAGATACACAAGAAGTTGGCATGAACTTGAAGACGGAGCTGGATCAAAAACCGGGTGCTTTCAGCAGCCAAAATTCATTCGCCCTTCCTTCTTCAAGCAACCCAGAGCCGCATCCCGTAGATCAAGCCCAGGACATTCCAGATCGGTTCCGGATTCCTATGAAAGAACCTTCGCTTTGCCCAGAGCAGACCGAATTGGTGGACATCATCTGTTCCAGGCGGAATGTCTTCTATACTGGCTCAGCAGGCTGTGGTAAATCTACAGTACTAAAAGCATTCACAAGGCGTTTACGCGACAGAGGATACAAAGTCGACATCGTCGCACCGACAGGCATCTCAGCACTGGGCGTTGGCGGCTCTACGACATTTGTCTATGCCGGCTGGAGTCTAAGCAGCCTCAAGCAACCACTGGATAAGGTCCGGTTAGGGGCGCATGGGAAACATGTTCGAAAACGGCTAAAAGAAACGGATGTGTTGGTCATCGACGAGATTAGTAGTAAGTAGACCGTCGGCACAATCTTATTCTCGTCCGCTTGGCTCTATCGAGAACATCATTTCTATCTTGACCACTTTCATGTCCCCAGTGGGTATTCTTGCTCACAGCGATAGCAACTCACAGCGATAGCAACTGACTCTATATATTGCAGTGGTGGAGAACTTCCATTTTGAACGGCTCAATGCTATCATGCAAGAAGCTCGCACTTCTTATGAACCCTTTGGCGGGGTACAGCTTGTTGTCACCGGCGATTTTCATCAGCTACCTCCAGTGAAGCCCTTCGAGAACTGTCTCCAATGTGGTGAGGATCTCGTTGCTAATCGGGCACAAGAGTCATATTCTTGCAAGAAGCACGGCATTTTCCACGACGAGGATAAGTGGGCATTTAAGAGCGAAGCTTGGGCCTTATGCGACTTCGTATATTTCCACCTCAAGACAATCCACCGGCAGAATGACGAGACTTTTATCAAGATTCTGCAGAAATGTCGAATAGGGCAACCACTGACCGGTGAAGATACGGATATACTTATGAACCATCCATGCAGAACCGGAAACGCGACGAAACTTTATGCAAGACGAGAAGAAGTCCGCAGACATAACCAGATACGTTTCGACAAGCTCTTGTCGGAAAAGTTTACTTTCGCCTGCATGGATGAGTTCAACCTGAACCCCGACCATCAGAACCTCGAGAGGCATAGCAGACGCTCACACGATGGATCGATAGAGTCCCTCAAAGACCATCGCTTCGAAAAATTGGTTGAATTCAAGAAGGGTATGCTGGTCGTTCTCCTCACCAACTTGGACCTTAGCCGGAGGCTATGCAACGGGAGCCAAGGGATTATATGTGGCTACGAAGACTACGATCCCAAAAAGCTACCAAGAGTGCCTACTAAGGACATGACGCCAGAGAACAGCATCCATGGCGATTACGCAGAAATGCGAGAGATGTATGTCCGGAATTTCATAGAACGAAAGGACCTCGCCAAGAAGGTTTGGCCGGTCGTCAGATTCCACAACGGCGAGGTTCGGACGATCTATGCCGAATGCTCAGTGCACCCTCTAGGGAATAAGGAACCCTTCAGTCTCTTGAGCAGGACCCAGATCCCGTTGGCTCCGGCGTGGGCGATGTCGATTCACAAGAGCCAAAGCCTGACGCTCGATCGCGTTATTGTTGATCTGTCTAGGGCTTGGGAAGACGGGCAGGTTTACGTGGCTCTATCCAGGGCGACAAGCCTATCCGGTCTTAAGATCGAAGGGGACCCACGAGGTCTGACCGTCGGCAAAGGCAACGCCGAGGTGAGGAAATTCCATAAAGAGAAATTTGGGATAGGAGCCTAGAGGACTGGCTACTCGAGGCCTGTTGGCTTATTCGTTTTCGGTTTTACAAGTGTGTTAGCATGGCGTTATAGGGTAGATGGTCATCGGACAGGGATACTTCCAGCTCAGTCCGCCGTTACAGTGGCCGTGATAGAGTTAGAGGCTACTAGGAGGATAGGGTGGTCATAAGCTTTTCCCATTTATAGGCCGCAGCGCGGAGTCCATATAGACGCGATAAACAATACGAATTTTAATCGATGATTTACCCAATAATCGATTCCTGTCTTTTTTTTGGACATTCCTCGCATAACGTGAACCCTCCCAGGACATTGAAGTTGAGATTTCAAAATTGGCTGTCTTGCTAATGATTCCAATTTACAGTACTGTCAATAGTACTTCAATTTTCTCGTACAGCTACGTCTCCTTTATTCTATGTCTAAGCGAGATATATATGAATCCCACTACAAAAGCCCATCCAACATTATTTCCACACCCCCATACTTTCCCTTCCCTACCCTACCTAATCGCAGCATTCCTCTGCACTCAGTCTCATCCCTCATTTACTCACGGGCATACCGCCGGGAAGCTCCGTAAGCCCTGCAGAAGCAGAAAATATATCAGCATCGTCCACGTGATTAGTACACGAGTGGCTGAGTCGGTCTAGTTTATCGACGACGACGACGACGACGACGACGACGACGACGATAACGAGAAGGGGAGAAAGAAGTAGAAGGTAAAGAAGGTGGAAGAGCAGGTGGAAGAGGAGAAGAGAGAGGTACGGAAATAGGACGAAGAGAGGTAGACTTACAGCCATCGATCTGCTCGCCGACGATATCCTGCACCTTGCACTGGTTCCCCTGCTGGATGCTCTGCGACGCGAGCTCCGGGCACGCGATGTTGCAGTTGCTGTCCATCGCCTTCTGCAGGGCGTCGCCCTTCCAGCCGAAGACGTAGTCGCCGTGGTTTCCGTAGCCTAAGGGGGGATGTTAGCGGTTATCGTGGTTTCGTGGATTTGTGTTTCAAGAGGAAGAGGGAAGAGGGTAAATAGGAGGAAAGGGGAAGGGGGGAATGGTCGAATAGGGGGAAAGGGAGAGAGGGGGAAAGGGGGGCAGGGGAAAGAGAGAAAGAGGGGGGAAGGAGGAATAGGGGAAAGAGGGGAAAGGGAAAGGGCAATTCTGCTGGTGGTGCTGGCGTAGTTACCTGTCTTGTCGCCGAAGCTCCAGACGAAGGGCTGGGAGCCGTCCGTCGGCCAGTCTGCCGGGTTGTTGAACGCCGATGTGTCCCAGATTACCTCGTAGAAGAGCTGGGGGATCTTGACGGGGTGGGTTGCCGGGCACTGCGATGTTCGGGATGAGTAAGTGCTGATCGCTACTTCGACTCGTTGGGCTTGTGAAATGGGAGAGAAGGGACGCCGAGAACGACTTACAGGTCCGTTGGTCTCAAAGGTCCCGCTAGACGGGTATGCCACATGGCTAGCATGGTCCGGAGGGTCGAGAGTGACGCCGTCCCAGCAACTGTGCACGTGCCATGTTAGTAACCGATAATTGCAGTCTTCAGAAGGAATAAGGAGGAAGTGAATGCAGGGACGACTCACGTTGGGAATCTGACGTTTACCATGATTCCAGCCGGGCAAGGCTCCTTCGGGAAATCCTTCGTCTCGCCAGTGCGCGTCAGCGGGTCTTTGAGGCAGGTGTACGTGAGCTGGCGCGGGACCTTGTTCGGATCCTTGTTGAGGGGATCGCCGACGATCATGCGGAAGCCCTATTGCCAGCCATGGTTAGGTTTGGGGATGTCGTTACGAACAGACTAATAGTTCTGTTAAGAGGGTGAGAAGTACGTACGGGCTTGAATGCCGTCACTTTTCCGGTGCCGCTTATGACTGGCGTGTAGTAGACCGTCATGCCGCCGTTCGAAGACTCGAATCCGACGTTGCCCTTTTGCGGAACGCGCTTGAAGGTCCCGTTGCGGGCTTGGAAGTACATGACTGCCGTCTGTTCTGTGTTAGTGTGGCCCTTTCGTATTGCGTTGTTGCAGAATATGACGGGACGCCTTACCCAGTAGTTTGAGAAATCTTCAGCAAATGTGCACGTGGTGCACGTTGCTGTCGAGGGAATATCAAGACTGGAAGGGTCCATCGAAGGTCTGAAGGCATTCTGTTCGAGGCATGTTAATTAGATCGTAGTCCTTCCTCGTAATAGCAGTGTGCGCAGTACTTACGCCACCGATGATCTGGTGAAGATGAGGGCTGCCTGTTACCCCCGGGGTAACTAACGGATCGAGCCGCTCGACCACGAGCTGAGAGCATGAGAACCGGAGAAGAGCCCAGGCATTCGGCACTAGTAGCAGCGCCAACCCAGCGACAACTTGTTGCCCTTGTAGCTGCATTTTGGAGATCGTCTGCCCCCAACACGTGGCGAAACAGGCGGAGAGTTAAAATTGCTGGACCTGAGAACCAAGAGTTCTGATCTTCAGGGGTGAGCATCGCCTTTAAATACTTTCAGGAAGGCGGCGCATGTCTACCGCACGAGTCGAAACAAACCACGCAGCGAAGATTTTTCGGTCCTTTCGCGCGACGGTAAACGTCATCGTCAATATCTGTGTTTGGCATACATATGGGGTGTGAACGCCGAGATTGTAATAATTGAGGCGGATATCGCTGCTTTGGTAGCATCGCGAGGTCGGTTGTCGTGTCAGAGCGCGGTCGGTTAATTTAGGGTTGCATTGGCATTACCCGGCAATAAAGGTCCCAGGGGTGAAGAGCAGATCAATCGGGCAATTCGGCGATATATTGGACTCGCGAATAGGAAGTGATAGTCGTACAGGTATAATGGGTTTCTATAGGAAACTCCTCTGTTTCCGTACTTGTAGTATGATGATTCGCTTTGACTCTCCTTCTGAGGGTGGGGGGTAAGGGGTAGAAGAGTCTTACGATGCCCGCGCGCTCCACCTAATTGTCTCGTCAGGTGATAGCAGCCGAGTGTGATGATGAGATGGGTGTATCGGGTCTTGGGGCACATTATTACTTAAAATCTGAAAGAACCATGAGAAAACTCGCATCGTGTTCAGTTCCCTTTAAATCCCTTACGTTGCGCTGTTACTGATTAGACTCTCTCGTAATCTTCTAATTAGTTAACTAAGGGACATGCTAGCTGTTTGCGATAGTAATAACCAAGCTGTAATACATAAGAGACAAGAATGGTAACACAATAGGCAGATAGCGTTGCGAAAGGATCGTTAGTACTGGGAGTTTATTAACTCACTCATTTAGTAACGCATATTCGAGACAGAGCAACCCTTAAGAAGTCCAACGTACTTAACTACGGTATGCAGCAACATGTCTATAACCAGTGATCTCAAGTATTGCCTCGCTTTTGAGGTTACATAACACAGCGCCAGATCTAGTGGTATGTCTTCCGACGTCTCTAAAGGCTGGTTAACTCATCTGAAGCCCATTTTCAAGCGCGAGCGTGGGTACGCACTGACGTGCATTGAGGCTAAGAATGAACTGCAGGTCTCATATGGGCGCTGTATTCAACTACACATAATATCAATGTGGGGGTTTGCTATGAAATTAAGGAATGGGTTAAGGCATATTGAGCTGTTAACTGTATCTGAAGCTCGAAGCATGACATCAACCTATGGCAGCTAATGTCAATGTTGCAGTTGCTCCCGTGTATCTGATAACGGATGACCCGATTGCAGTGCGGCTATGCTTCATGATGTGAGGTTATAATTTGTGTTCTGAGTCCATACTCGTCGAGCTTAGGTTATGGGGCGCAGTGTAATTCCAGCATTGTAACATTCTAATTCCATTCGCTCTCCTTGTACTAATACTGGGTGAAATACTCGACTTCCAGAAGCCAGGTACCGCTCGCTCCATACCAGACTTGTCATCCAACGTAGTATACCTCCAGTGTGAAATTTATCTTCGGGGAAAGGCGGTGTTAAACATCTCGCGAGCTTGATCCTCGAGCGTGCGTGCCCAAGCAACGCTGATGCCGTACCTGGCTAATGCATGTAATAGTTGATTAATTCTATTGTAGTGATCCTGGTATCCGAGAGCTTCCCCCCGGCCACGACGACTACGCCACAGACCCCGATTGCGACCCCCCCATACTCTCTCGAGTGTCCGAAATGTATCGGCGAGACTAAGGAGGTATGTTATGGCGGCATGTATAACAACGCGGAACTCGACTTGCTCGTCTTCAGTCCAATTAGTCAGGATGGCAATGTGTTAGATTAGCGCGGCAGCCTTACCTGGAGGCGGATACCCGGGGAGATTTGAGAATTGTCTCTGGCGGGCTGGGACCACCCGGTCCAGGATAATTTGCAGGGCGGTTTCCAACGTCTCCAACAGAACTCCGCGTGGCGACGCTCCGCGCTGTTCTTGCGTGAAAGAATTATAAGCTGAGCCATTTGCAAAGTACACAGCAATACAAGCGGATCTGAAAGAATAAGTGCCCCAGATACAGACTTTCAATGAACGCCAGCACCTCCCACCGGGGGCCGAGGTTGACGCACAGTGTTGGGGGTGGGCGTCGAAACCATACGGCGTTGTCAACCACGTGAGCCCACATGTATCGCATTCTCGCCATTGATAGTCCGGGATAGTATCGTCATCTGTGCGTATCTGTGGATCACGGTCGGGGTCGAATATGGTGTGTTGAAACCTAAGGTGTGGAGGGTGGTCCTGTGCTCGTGTCCATTCCCATTCTTGTCCGGGATCCATGTTGGCGCGTTTTGCTTCTTGTTGGCAAAGGCCTGGGGTGTGGAATGGAACTACGCCAATCAGATGTAGAGATGCTAGCGGGAATAGCTATTAAGATGGGAATAATGACTTGCTGTCCGCTCGGTTTGTGTAGCGATCTTGATACCAATATGGTCGGGCTGGTTCCAAAACTCTGGAATTGTTGCAAATAGAGAGACTGATGCCTCTGTAAATATATGTCAGTGCTTAGGTACTTAAGGAAGCCATAGCCTACTTAACTTAAGGACCTAGTATTACCAATCTAGAGGCTTTTAAGGAGCCATTGCGATTACGGGACGTGGCTACCTGCCTCGGACTCCCGTGCCTTCTCTCTGGGCAGTCGTAATTACCTACTCCGCAGGAACCAACCCCGGACAGAAGTATGTGTTACTCAGGTGTCTCTCAAGGAAGCTTTCATTGAGCTATCAGGGTCCAGTAGTACAGTGTATTCTATCAGCGTGTGTCCGGTTCTGTGAAGCTTAAACAAACCATCACGTACAGCTGTCTCGTTGTTTGGACTTTGGTAGGAATGAAACAAGGCTGTCGTCGCCCACATTCGAAGACCTCAAATCCCATTATAATATCCCTCGATCAAAGGTGAACATGTCTAATGCGTCCAAGGGCCCCAGAGCGCTCAGCTCGGCTGTCCAGATGATTTGTGCGAGGCCAACGCACGGTTGGCGGTCTTATGCAACCTTCTGCGCGTACACCTCATCAAGATGCAGAGGAAGAGTAGTGTTTTTGTCACATTCCAAGGTAGTAGCATGGGATCGCACACAGGATTTCATGCGACTGTCTCCAACTTTACTGTGCCCATCTGTTTAAGAATATCTGTTCATCATCCACTGGGGACCCCCAACCATGTATGAGAGGTGTAGCCTAAGAGTAAGAGGAGCTATACGACCTGTAGCCAGTAGGTGGTTATACTCAAAATGACTTATATAGTATACGAAGCTAAAAGGGGGACAAAACGAACCTGAGACGAGAAGAATATGAACAACAATGGTACGAGGGTGAATGTATTTGAAAGGATCGGATTTTAGTCTCTCTATTAATACTGGGCTCTCAATGTATTAAACACCTGAAGGGCTGATGAAGTGTCGCTTTAGTTTGTTTCTTAGAGGCTTGAGTCTCTGGTCGGCGAGTACCTGTAGAGCGCACTTCAGAATGAGAAGGGAAGAGTTCTGATTATTATCCATAATCTGCATTGGTACTACCTAGGCATAAGAATAGGAGAATGACAGAGTATTTATACAAATTGGTCGTCAGCGCCGCTCATTGACCGTTGACAGAGGGAGTCCTGCGGCGAAAAGCCTGATCAGCACTTCGTCTTGCAATCTGCATTTGAAGGAACGGGAAGTAAAGGCGATGGCCTTACTTAATGCGTCTATCACGACTTTATCTGCATTCGCGTTCTGGTTGACGTACTCGACGGACCATTCTGGCGTCGCAGTTTTTTCTTCTAGTACTAGCCTCATCCATAAGTGAGCAAACGGCTTGATTTAACTTTGGTGATTCGTATATAGCTTCTTCGATCTTACTATCACCTGTGAAAGAGGAGCCCTGCTTGAATAGGGGAAGTGTCCTACTTATGTAAGCACTCGAGCTCTGACAGCGGACCGTTATCAGCTGTGCCGAGCCGCCGAGAGCTTCCCAGCTGCGACTTCTAGTTTTAGTGGGGCATATGCTCTCCTAGCCAATCATCATTGATGTGAATCAGCTTCCATCATCAATTGAACCCATCGTTGACACTTGGAACGAGCTCGCAGAACTTCGCCCTCAGCAGCCAATTCACCCCCCGCACCCTCACGATGGCGTCCAAACTCAGCCCGCTGCTTCTCCGCGGCGCCGTCCGCACGGCTAGCCGAGCTCCTCGATCCCACATCCGCGCCTTCACTGCTGCGAGCCCCAGGAGGAGCGACACCCTCGCCGTGGTGAGTATTCCCGCTCTAGGAGACACCGAGCTCGCATTTGCAGCTTTTGTTGCGCAACCCACTTTCGGTTTCCTCGAACCGTAATTAGACACTCTGAATAGTCAATCACTAACGGCTTTGTCCAACCTAGCACCGGAACACACCCGACAACAACCCGGACATCCCCTTCAAGTTCAACGCGCAGAACGAGACGCTCATCGCCGAGATCCTCAAGCGCTACCCGCCCCAGTACAAGAAGGCCGCCGTCATGCCGCTGCTGGACCTCGGCCAGCGCCAGCACGGCTTCACCTCCATCTCCGTCATGAACGAGGTGGCCCGGCTCCTCGAGATGCCCCCCGCCCGCGTCTACGAGGTCGCATCCTTCTACACCATGTACAACCGCACGCCCGTCGGCAAGTTCCACGTACAAGCCTGCACAACCGTGAGTAGCCATTTATTTACTCCGAGTATATCCCATGGTGTATGCACGGGAAATTAGAAATTGGATTAGCTGACATATCATGTTCAATCCCATCCAGACCCCCTGCCAGCTCGGCGGCTGCGGCAGCGACGCCATCGTGAAAGCGATCAAGGAAGAGCTCGGCATCAAGCAAGGCGAGACGACGAAAGACGGCCTCTTCACCTTCATCGAGGTCGAGTGTCTCGGCGCCTGCGTCAACGCCCCCATGATCCAGATCAACGACGACTACTACGAGGACCTGACGCCCGAGAGCACCAAGAAGCTGCTGTCCGGGCTCCGCGAGAGCGCCACCACGGGCAACACCGCCAACCTCCTCAAGCCGGGCCCCCAGAGCGGCCGCCAGACCTGCGAGAACAGCGCCGGCCAGACGAATCTCACCAGCAAGCCGTGGGGTCCCGAGACCACGCGGTCTGATCTTTAGAACGCCGTACGATAGTATATATAGGACGGTTGCCATGCTATACTATGCTGTGCTAGACAAAGAAAGAAGTTACCGAAATATAATATGAGGCCCCGTGCACATGCATGTCCATCCGTCTGGCGTGGACGAGGCAAGGGATAGAGACAGAACAGGCAGCCTAGCTACTTGGAGACGAGAGAGAGGGTTCATCATAGACGAGGGTTGCAGAAGCCACTGTACATAGAACCGCACTTTGCATCGATTGAAAAATTTACCATTCAAAAAACTCTCGAAGAGAAATCCTCTTGATGGATTGTGTATATCTGCTTGCTTGCTGGCTTGCCAGTTTATTGTTTGGTCATATACTCATAAAACTAAACACTCATTTTATCCTAACCCACACTACGAACTCTGTGATGAGGGTGGTTGAGTGAGTGAGTCAGTGGCTTACCAGATATCCAAATTGGGTTTCACCTCTTTTTTCCCGAGCGCTCATTGAATATGACATGAAAACCCAGACATTCATGTCTTCATGTATTGGTTCCCCCAACCTGGGCCAAGCCAAATCATACAATATCATGTTCATACTATATCCAATCTCCCTGAGTTAAGCCTGTCTGTCACTCACTCAAGCCTGAAAATCCACCCATCACCCAACCGCTCCCCACTCTCCGCCAACCCACCAGCGAAGAAAATGGCATTCTCCTCGAGATCCCCCAGCGGCGCAGCCCCGAACCAGCCGCGGGCGCCCGGCCCCTGCACATCTCTCTCCTCGTCGGGATCGTACGGGCCGAGGGCCACGGGGGTCCAGCGGCCCTCGCCCGTCTTCCGCCCCGCGGAGCGCAGCAGCGCGTCCGTGAAGCTCGCGGCCGTGCCGCCCAGCGGCGGGATCTGGAACGCCCAGACGTCGGAGTGGAAGGTGCCGGGCGTCGCGTGGCCGTCGGGCGACGGCGCCGACTCGCCGAGGGATAGGACGAGGTACTCGCGGCCGCCGCCGGCTTGCACGAGGGAGAGGTTGGCGACGCTGCGGGGCGCGGGCCAGGGCTCGGTGGAAGGGGAGGGCGCTGTTAGTCCGGCTGTTTCTAAGGTGGTGATATTGCTTTCAGGGAGAGGTGAGGAGGAGGAAGAGGGCGCGACGATGCTTTCCCACTCCCCGCGCGCGAAGACGCCGATTTCGCCCAAGCTGTTCTGGTCGTCGAATTCATCGAGACCCAGATGTAGCACGTCGAGCTGTCCGCCGAGCTCGTTCGTCCCGTCGAACCCGCCGAAGCGGTAGAGCCTGCTCTTGGCGATGGCGAGGGCGGCGCCGCCGCGGGCCGGGCCTGGTGCGTCGGGGAGGCGCTTCCAGGTGCGCGCGTGCACGTCGAAGGCCCAGAGGTCCGAGGTCCGCGTGCCGTCGCTCAGACACCCGGCGTGGATGAAGAAGGTGCCGAACCCGGCGCCCGCGGCCTCGTCGTCCGTCGCCTTCTCCGCGATCGTGCCCGTGATGGGCCGCTGCGGGATGCCGACCTCGGCCGAGTCGCCCTCGGCCCACTCCTTCCACGTCGACGAGCGCCGCAGGCGCATCGGCTTGATGGCGAACTCGCGCGGCTTCTCCGTCGCCACGGCGGCGTGGTAGCTGCGCGCGGGCGGGATCGGGCTGCTGTGGTGCGGGTCGAGGTACGTCCATGTGTGCGTCTTGGTCTCGAAGATCCAGACCCGGCCGTTCTCCTCCAGCGTCGAGGATCCCTCGGCTGCGGCGCGCCCGCCGAAGAGGAAGATGCGCGATCCTATCACGGCCGTGGCGTGCCCGATGCGCGGCGGAGGGACGTCGCCAGTTTCGGGTGCCTTGCCCTTGTTCGCCGTCGAGGACCCGGGCTCCGAGTCAATGTCAGGGGTCGATGTGGAAGAGCCGAGCGGGACTTCGGTGAGCGGATCTCTGAGCTGAGACTCGGTCTCGTCCTCCTCGGTGATGGCCGGGGGTATGGCGGCATCGTCCTCCCCCGCCGAAGTCCTGGGCGAGGGCTTCGGCTTGATGGCGTAGTAGTCGGCGGGGGCGCCGCTCCAGGGCAGCACGACGACGTGCATGTCGTTGTCGACGGGCTTGCGGGGCTCGACCTCGCCGCCGAAGATGTAGGCATTGCCGGCGACGACATCGAGCGAGTGCGACGAGCGAGGCAGCGAGGGCAGGGCGATGTGCTGCCACGTCCCCTTCATGCCACCGCGTCCATGCGACTTTCCGGGCATCTGCACCTGCGGCATCGAGGGCATGTGTTGCGGGAGCGAGTTGAGCAGGTCAGCCCCATGTTGTCTGAGCTTTGCAAACGACTCCATGTTGAAGATGTATTATCCAGGTCGACCAACAGAGAGATAGAATCAGAGGTGACGTTGGAGAAAGAGAAGGTTGTGTCAAAGGCTTGTGTTAGGTATGTGTCAATTAAGATGTGACGTACGGGCTGAGGGGAGGGTATCCCTGCTCATCCTTTCGCCCAAGTGCTGACAAGGTCTATACGACACGAGATGTGGCAGCTTCTTCTTGTAGGGATTACAAGTAAGCTAAAACTATCAGGAGGAGATTTAAACGAGAATCAAAATCTCAATTAATTGAGACACCTGCCTGCGTGGGGTGTGCACTGTAAAATAAATCCTACCAGGTACTTACACATGTAAATAGTAGTTACAGCAATACATAATGTACCTGGATGCTCTACCCATATCGTATTGTTATAACGTCATATCTGAGTGACCTCAGCAGCGGTACTTAGTAATAGCGAGACAACCCCACCAAAGCCACTCTATTACCCCATACCATAAGCACCTAGTGGGCGGTACCCTAGCACTTATGCTACAGCACGCTAAATTTAGCTCTGATAGAGACTAACTTCATTGACTGGTAAAGACAATGTCTCAACTGAAAGATTGGTACCGCTCTACGTATCGAGTCGATGTAAGACATGTGGCGGTCAATTATCTCTATCGAAGAAGAATTAAGAGCCACGATACCGAACAAGACTACGCCGACAAGACTTCGCCTCCTGAATTTTGACCCGTGCCAACTATGTCTACCTTGGAAAGTCTAGAAACAACATGCTATGTGTGGGGTATATCATAACCATTTGACCGAGGGAAAAAAATAAATAAATGAATGAAATAAAACAGGGGCGCAGCAACAACATCAAGAGTCTGAAACAACAGGTTGTAAAATTATTGACAATTGGCGCATGGTATGTGTTCGCAGGGAAAGTTGCAGCGGAGCTGCGATACTGTCACTAGGTCCCCGCAATGACACTGCAAGGCCGTTAGTGATTGGAAATGAGATGGGAAGGATCTCATTATCGACTTACGCATCTAACGCATACCGACAAGCCCCGGTCCTGTGTTCGAGCCTTCTTCGAGTTGCCCAGGTTGGCCGCGTCGTCTCGTTTGCGCTTAGACTTGGAGTGGCCCAGAGAATGCTGTGATCTCGTGCTTTTGGGTGCGGGGTGAGAGTCATCCTCCTCTGAGAAATCGTCCTTGCTTGGCGTGAGAAAGTCGAAGTCCTTCCATTCGCTCGGGTCTTTCCGGGTTCTGTCGTTTCGGCCAGAGAAATGTTCATCGATATGGTCAAAACGCTCAGCCCACGCCTGGTGGCCCTTTTGCTTAATCTCCAGCATTTTTTGGCAGAAGCCACACCAGAATCTAGCCTCACAGTTTCGCCCAAACCGACACTTCTCGAGTTTGGCATCTAAATCATTCTGTTCGGTGATCTGGTGGTCTTTCTCAAGATGAGCCTTGAACATCTCTCGGCGTTGACAGAGCTTCTCGCAACTCTCCTCGTCACATCTCCACATCTCCGACATGAAATGCTGTGTATTTTCGTGGCGCTTCCAGTCGTTCTTGCTTCCGAACCTTTTGTCACAGTCTGGCATGGTACAACCATACGGTTTCTCATGCCGTTTCTCGTGTTTTCTACCAAACGGTCAGTACTTGCAGAAGGTGTACAATGGTGATAACGCACTTCAACTCGCATCTCCGGGGGAAGGTCTTGCCACAGGTGGGGCAAGGATGACAGGGGCTTTGATTCATTGCAGCGTCGGTCTCAGTCTTAGCAAGTTCCGCTGCTTCGGAGCCTTCTTTTTTATATCCGAATTGTTCGAGAAGTCCACGGCTCTGCAGAACTTCAACGAGTCTTCTCATCTCTCTCGTGTCATCAAGATCTAGATTACTCAGATCCAGTTTTAGAGGGCCTGTGGCTGATGCTGGAGTACATTCCGGTTCAATTGAATCAGAAGCGGCATCGTCCGTCTTGACTAGACGAATGTTCAGACCAGTCACCGGGGAGTTTTTCGATACATATTCACCGTAATCGTTCGAGAGAGCATATACTGAGGAATTTACGCCTGTAACCTGAGTCTCAGTAGAGCGGTCTCTCGAGGCTTGTATCGAGTCTTCCTGGGTAGGGGATGAGGCAGATTCAGAGACTTCGATTTCTCGGGACAACTGGTTGTGATGCATAGGAGATAACGAGGCCATTGGACTATGAGGCTGAGCATTGGATACGGCTGTTTCCTGGTACAGTTGCTGTCGTGGTCCTGAGTGAGAGATCTGGATGCTGCCGAGTTCCCGCTGTGAGTTCGCCAGGGCAAGAGCTGACTCGCCCTGCGACTCGCCCAGATGGCCCAGCGAGTTAATACTCTGGGCTGCATCGATATACGGTGGCCAGTTGTTTGATTGACTGGGGGCTAGTCCCGAATACCCATTGTAATCGGAGATGGTTTCTTGTCGTGGATTATCTTGGGGCTCATCAAGTGAAGCCTGGGGTCTGTAGAGGAATGATCAGAAAGGCAGTGGTGGAATTAGATTTGCAGCCCTCACTTATAGATGCAGCTATCGAGGTCTTCCTCCGTCACGGTCTCTCTCAGGTGGACACGTTTGAGATGAGCTTTGAAATTATCTGCTCGAGGCCAAATCTTGTCCTTGTTCTTACAAGATCCGATCTGACAAACATAACGATTGCCAAGTGTCTGGGTTCCGGGGTGTACGCTCCTCTTATGTCGATCAAGGTCGTTTGTCGTACTAAAGCCCTCGGTGCGAGTGCAGCCTTTAACGTCGCATTTAAATGGCTTTTTGTGGCGCTGATCGTGCTTCCTGAATTACAAGTATCAGCCTGGCCGCTTCCTGAGAAGAAAAGCGTGATAAAGGGCAAAACGCACTTCAGCTCCGATTTGGTCCTGACTGGCTTCCCGCATTCCTCACATATCATGTTAAGGGTCTCTACCCTTATTTGGGGACTAGACCACGAGTCACACGGGCCACCCATGGGGATGTGGTTTTTGGACATGGCATCATGCACGGAGAACTGGGCGTCGGCCATGGATCCCCCCATGATACTTTGCGTGTCCGGGGTGGGGTCAAAGGGGTCGTCGCAAACTGAGCCATTTGCGATGCTAGGCTGATTGTGATAGCTCCCATAGCCGGAGTCTGATTGCGGCATGATCTCAGACGGCGGCACCATATTCGACCGGTTGGGGACCATGAACCGGCCGTCTCGCATACCGGCTATCATGGACTGGCCGCTGCCGTCCCCAGTACCGGAGGTTAATTCCGGAGGATGCCATGGTCCGTCATTCACTTCATACCAGCGAACCATAGGATCCTTTCCAGCCGCATGGGCCTCGCGTGTGGTAAAGTTCATGTTTTCTTGTTGGCTGGCCAGCATGGTTTGAGGAGGGAATTCAAAGGAAATATTGAGTGGACGTTCGAGGTGATGTACGCCCGAAGGGCCGGGCGAAGTCAGACTCAGGTGGTGTTCATCCATGGTGCTCATATTCCTCGTGACATTTGATCCTCTATATTAACTCCGTGGAAATGAGGGTGGTCAAGGCCGGCTACAACAAAATCGTACTTTTGTTTATACGGATATCAGAAGACGAAATGCCGGCCAGAAGGACTCGACGCGGACTTAAGAAACGCGATGGAGCAAAGCCTGGCTTAGATGGTGATCCTGGGGCGAGCGACTTTACTGTTATTACATCATCATCATGGCACCAGTCCTCCCGGGGGCGCGCTGAGGTAGAGAAATAACAAAGGATTGTCTCTCAATTGAGGGAAAGCGATGGCTCCAAGAAACAGAGAGAAGTATGGCCTCACAGGAAGGACTATAATGCGGGAAACCAGGAGATAAATGGCTATTATCCCAAGACAAGCTTTGTTCCAGTGTCTGACTAACCAAGATTCGAATGCGAGCTTTGCAACTTGGCGTTGCGTTGTCAGAGAAGAGACAAGCAACAGAGGGAAGCTTGGGGCCAGAGCCGCCAAGCAAATGATAAGTTAGAGTTAGAAGGTAGCTGAAAGTCCTGGCTTGCCCTCTCAGTATATTGCCGATCAAGAGATAAGCAGAAGCAAGAAGACGAGCACAGCCGTTGTCGATGTCGCTCCCGCAATGTAACGAAACCAAGAACCAACACAACAGCCAGAGCCAAAAGGAAGCCAGAGAGAAAACCCAAAACCAAGATCGTTATCAAGAGAAGGGAAGGAAACGATGGGAGGAGCGGCGGCGGCGGCACTGCTCTGGTCTGTGGGCGGTCATGCGGCGCAAGGGAATAATGGGGAAACTGGGCGACAGAAGGGGAGCGGGCGGCGCCAAGATTAAGGCAACCATTCCAGGCAAAAAATAAGGCGGACGACAGCGAGCGAAATGCGCGAAATGGCGGGATGGGCGGGGAGAACAGGAGGGAGACGAATGCCCAAGCCTGCTGACCGAAAACCAATTAAGTAAGTACACGGTACCCGTGCGGCGCACAGCCACACCAGCATGTTTATTGCCATAGGCCGCACTGCCAGGTACCTATACCTACCTAGGTACTTAAGTAATCGGCATGCTTGGTGGGTGCCCTGAAGAGGTGCTAAGTCCTGCAGTGAGCACCCTCTCCGATTTTCTCTACCCAATTCCCTCCACTAAAATCGTCGACTCGTGATGCACAATGGTTTTCTTTTGGACATCTCGATTCGGTACCGACATTCGTAATTATTGCTTGCATACGTGTGTGTCTTTACATACAACCTACCTTACCTAGTGACTTACTGGCACAGCCCGCTACTTTTTGCATCGCAATCGGAGACAGCGGGACCTGGATCCCTCGATCCCTCGTTCGGCACTTTGTCCGATGCTACGTACCTACGCTTCCTTCAGTGCCCAACCCAAGGGTTGTTGAATAATCGTGAATCCTCACCGACTGCAAACCGTTGCATTTGAATTTGTAAGATTTTCTAACTATGTGCTTACCATCAAGCAGGTAGATGACAATACCCAGGTAAGGAAGTAAGTGTATAACGATGGTCGCCGATGACATTTAGATTAACCACCTATCACTCAGGCCATTGAGACGACTTCGGCTGCTCCATGTTGCAGTTGATCTGACGCCATGGATAAGAAGATATCCCGTTGATTGTGACCATGTCGATTGTTTAAGGATGCGAAGGGAGAGACACCAACAACAAACAAAGTAGGGTTGATGGTCGGAGATATACCGTTTTCTCTGAGTATTGCCTCCGTTTCTCTCTCTCTCCTATGTAACGCTTCCCGGCAATATTTTATTTCCCCCAGGTCGTTAAACCCATACCTAGGTCTGCTCTGTGCTAGGTTAGGTGTTAGCTATGACGATCTGCCGGAGTCTTAGTACTGCTATTACACCAGCGCCTTGAGCGCTCGTCTTGTTTGGCCGAACTTACAATCGGACGAACATACAACATAACTCCCGTACTTGCTGTGCCAACCATACCAGCAATTAATCGATTACCAGTCAAATACCCGCAACATCTCGAAGTCGAGACGTCAATTACTCCCATTTTCGTCAAGGTACAAGCCTAATTACATCCGCACACGGCCCTCGCATTCATCAATCAAGATGTAAATGCCAGGGTCAACCACCACAACCCTCTCCCATCAAGCAAGCCTGTTTGTCTCACAACCTGCCATTAGAAAGGAAACCCCTGTAAATTATTGAAGACACCACGCGAGGATTTGCTGCCGCCCCCACCCCCCGGATGCACGTCAAGATTTCCCCCCCACTGCGAAGAGGCTCACTGCAGATCCCTGTCACCATCCTAGCGAGCTAGCTCATGTCAAACGGTCGTGATATTGCACTTGAACTCGCACGAACCCGGGTGACAAGTCCTTCCCTCGCTAGACCCATCGAACAGGCCGTGTCGCGACGACTTGGTTCGAGCGCTACAGGCGGCCGTTGGTATTACAGGTCTCTCGAGGCCTGTCCCTGTAGAAGCAATACCTGCCTCTATAATTTTATATCCCTTTCATTTTATGCTTTTATAATTTTTACATTTACTCCAAACGATCCACTATATTGGAGTATTGACAATTAAGCATGCCACTTGTATATCCAATTGTCTCGGCCAGGGAGAGCTGAGTTCTGACAAGTTATGATGAGAAGAGAGAGTAACCCGGTACTTGGATCCAGGTTATTATAACCAGCCTTATGAAGCACGTAACCGCTCGCCTCCCTTTCGCTTAAACCATGATTGTAGCCGGGAACCTACGTCACAAACGTGTCCAGCTTCGCATGCAGCGGTCCCTGGGCGTTGTCCACATGTATTCTCTCTCTTTCTCTCAGCTGTCTTGTCTGACAAATGCAGCTGTTTAATATTCAAGCAAGTCATTGCAACGCTGAGTAGCGACCTGCCATTTCAGCCTTCTAGTTGAGCCTCAGTTTTAACCAGTATCCGTTTGCTCAAATCTCTAAATCTCCCTTTACTTCATTTAATTAAATCGTAATAATACCAAAGTCATAATTAAGTGCTGCGAGGGATGTCGTTGGTTTGTCACGAACGGTTATGCATGAGATTGTACTGGCTCGGAGCCCAGAGAGGCAATTATAACCCTCTCGATCTGATTACAACAAATGCGCTGGGGTGGGGAATGTGATAGCTCAGACGACTCGGCAGAGTAGCTAAGGGAAAACGCTTATGAATTGTATGGATTGTAGTCCAAGATAGCATGCAACCCGGCCCTGGCATGGGCAAGCTGCGTCCAGAGACGGGGCTGATTTGCGGCTTTCTCCCCCTGGACCAAGCATCAGTATCGCGTCTTGAGTGTTTTCTGTTGGGGAACGGGAAATTCAATGGCTTTGATTGCTGTTTGATTAAGGGGAGTAGTCGGGCACTCCCTACTTGTTGCTTTCTTCTCGAGAAAGGCCGAGGTCCCGGCTATGGGAATGAGTATATAATGGGCTGGGCGGATCGTAGAAGCACTCTCTAGTCCCAATCCTCAAGACACATTCATTCCTACAGAATAAATACTATATAATCACCTCTTCACAAGTGAGTTGAGCACTCAGTGTCTAGCCGGTGCCCAACTAACCATTACGTTAAGCATATCACTTCCATCACGCTCAACAGCAGCAACTCCAAAGCTTCACATTATATCTCTTCTACCTAAATATCACAAGTACGAAACCTCCTCGACCTCAAATCCCACGCACCCCCATTATATATTCCGCACCCACCATACCACACCTTTCAAAATGTGCGACTACGAAGAATTCCTCTTCGTCTGCGGCCACTCGGTGACGCGGCTGAAGTCGCACTGCCACTTCGCGCGCAACGACCCCAACCACCAGTGCTTCAGCGTCAAGGTCCTCAAGTGCAGCTGGTACCAGCAGAGCACGCTCTGCGAGAACTGTCTGCGGGCCGGCATGCGGATCTTCCGGGGCGACGTCTTGCACGTCCAGCAAATCGAGCAGATCATTCAGGCCGAGCAGCAGATGCAGGGCTAGGCGGAGCCCTGTTAATACAAAGCCCTAAAGTCAAGATCTTTTCTCGTAATCTGAGAAGGGAGGGAGGGCGTTCTTTGCAGGGAAAATGTTGTAGGGCACGACGAAAATGGGGCGGTTGTGGTGTTTAGCGAGGGGTTGCGTGTGTATTCGGACTTGTTCTGTGCTTTGCTGTTTACTTGCTTATTATCACTACTGGAGTTTTGGCCCATCGGAGATGAGCCACGTTGTGTTACCTGTCGGGGTAATTATTCTAGAGTGAAGCTTCGTGAGAGAGACGCGGATGCTCGACTCCTCATCTGGTTAGCCGATTGTCTACACCCTAGGGAATTGTTTCGACAGACTTCCCTCTAGAAGTCGACGTCATGGATGGTTTGACCAGTGAGCGGAGGTGGTTCGTAACTCGAGCTACTAATTGCTGCCGAGTTGTTGGCATCAATATCAACATCCTTTTGGTTGAGCTACTAGCTCTCTTTGGAGGAGACACAGGAGCTGCATGGACAGTTGTCCGTGAGACGGCGATTATTATAGAATAGAGCCTAATATGATCGTATAAGACCGACCAGAGTGCTGAAAGGAGTAAAACTTCACGAGTGATTCGCTTTTGGTTCGTACCCGAGATATGACAAGAATCAGTCGTGCTCCTCTGTTCCGGAATTAGATCTTTATCCATCTAAGTGCTATCGAGATGTATTCCATACCAAGTACTGACTTAATCTCCATTGGTATAAGGCATGATCCTCACTGCCCAATGTGTGCTTACCATGCAGGAAAATCTTGGGCTGAAAAGCAGGCAGCTCCTGCAAACCACGGGTTCACAACATTTGGCCTCGTCACATAATACTCCGAAAGGGAAACGTGTTAGCGAGACCTCGAAGATCAGAGGATCTATACCTTCATGGCACACTCTCCTCGCACCCTAAGAAAACATCCCGTCGTTCGACAGCCACAGATTCTAGAACAATACCACCCTGCCTAAAGCCGTCTTCTAGAAACTTCCGTGGCCCCCCTTCCTTTACTCCTTCTCCCGTCCTCAACGCCTCGATGAGACAGGACACATAGCGTCCACGTGGAGCTCGCACCATGTATGCACGTAAAGACGCGGTGTAACCTGCTATGACACCGGCCCATGGCCAATGATCACCTAGGTGGGAGGGGGAAGGGACGTCGACCATAGCAGCCGGCCCAGGTCGTTTGTGGTACAAGAAATACGACGAGCCTGGGAGGTCAGGGTTTCTTCTTCTGATTTCCCTCTGTACACAAACGGTTGTGCACCTCACCGCACCGCCGTAAATAGGTAAGGTAGGCGGCGGCGGCGGCGGCCCGATGAAGTCTTGCAGCTGCATGCATTCATTCATGCAGGTAGCCAGCCTGCCTGTCAACCCATGATACGGCCTGGCTGCACTTACATACATATCGACTGTAAATAGGGGTCTGAGGACTGTTCAGCGGCGTTGAGCGCCCGGTTATGCTGGACTCTGGCTGGTGCTTCTATAGTGTAATTTCTCATGTTGTCCGCTCGACTTGTTTGTTGGTTATCAAGATGGAGTCGATGAAACCGGGCAGTTGGAATTCCTGGTGGCTCCCGAGATCGGTATGAATAGCCGCAATACCGGCGAAGCCTCGGCAGTCACGTTTGCCGCTTTCGACATCAATTGGTTACTACCTGGATACTATCACTGGCGCACGACAGTCCTTACGGCCGAGGCTATGCAGAATACTATACAGAGATGCTGGACGACGTACCACGACGCAGGTCGGAAGGTCGTCACGGAGAATATAATGTATGTGAATATTTTTCAATCCGAGACATTCTACCTGCTGTAGCTCTCAACGCTGTGACGAGGCATTGACGTACGCATTATTCACCGAAAGGCAGAGGCACAGGTGAGGTTCCGCAGCATAGACAGACAGACGAGTCGGACAAGAGGCGAGTGAATGCCCAATGTCTTACTGCTTATATGCCGTGGTCTTATTGCGCGTTGTTACTATTACGTTCATCTGCATGTTTATATGTCGAAAAATCAATAGCTCGAGCCTTGCTCGCCCTGCTAAGACGATAACTGATCATGTTGCGTAACTGGGTCTGCAGAACGTAGAGGCAGCAGGACCATGAGCCTCGAAATCGCAATGTTATCGATCACGAGATATAACGATCAAATAATAGAGAATCAAGGTGTGAAAACAAGGAAAATGAAACGATGCATGGATATACGGCACTTGCTGCGCCTCACAGTTCATGTGGGACAATGTTGCTGCGCGCATGCGGAGGATACGGATATTTGCTAATCCAGGACGGGGGGTTGTCGGCGATCGGCTTCGAGGGAGGACAGAGGCACTACGGATTGGCGAATTGATTCGTTTGAGATTGATTAGTACCACGAAGACTTCAAAGGCCGAACTCCGTTGCTTTACGTTTCGGGCATTCATTGCCTTTTCCATATCGAGATACCCTCATCCCGTTGTGAGAAGAGCGAGATAAAGGAACGATATGCATGTTATTACGAGCGTACCCCCTCTCATCCACTGTCAAATCAGACATGAAACTTTCAGAGTTGCAGTATCGTAAGAATCGCATTGAGATTCGTCTTGAAGTTCTTGGAATGTATTAACCCCTGTCGCGTTACTCCAAATTCGTAGCGTCCTTGACAACTCCGACAATGTTGTACCGCTTTGAGAAGAACGTGATCCAGTCGTTCAGAATGCCTTGCTCCTTTTCGCTTAGATCTCGCCATTCTGGTGACACATCCTCGGGGTTCGTAGATGTCTTTGCTAGCGCCCGTGAAGCGTCCTTGCCTGCGAATACTGCTCAGGAAGGTTAGTTCATTAATGTAAACTGAGCCCGTGTCTTTAAGGGTCACTAGTGTGATTGATGTTGCGGTTCCCTTTTAGTGAGCAGTATATTACGCTAAGTGAAAGGTAAATGTGTTCGTGGGGAGAAGGAATTGTCCTGAAACGGTTATATGTAGTTGTTGGAACTCGCCCAAGAACACATATTTAAGATGCTAGCAAGATAAGACAAGGCATTTGCGACTTACCGCTATAGTTACCATCGGGCTTGGTGTACATCTTGTTTCCTGTAACATCGTATACCTTGCCCTGTACAGTTCAATGTTGTTAGAGAATCTCCTGATATAGATCTCTTACTTCTCCATGCTCCGTTTCCGATGGGAAGATAGGCGTGAGAGATGTGGGAACTTGCTTTGATAGCTACATAAGCCTTACGTCCTTCCGATCCTATACCAAATTCATCAGTGCCCGTTCAACTTATCAAGTATGAGGCCAGCTAGGGGAAATATGCGCTCAAAAATAGCAATGCAGGCACCAGGTACAGCTAGCCTACAGCAACACTCACCATCCGCCTGAGCCAACTCTTCCAGAGTGATCAGGTCATCTTTAGGAGGATCGAGGTTTACAGGCACCTTTGGTTCGAACTTGCCAGCCATTGTGACGGTGGTGGGTGATATATGACGTAAGTCGAGTGAGGAGATGAGTTATGGTTAAAGCCTGAGATGAGATGTATTATAAATGCGCCAAAATTGTTTGTGTTATTGATTGAAACGAATGTCAACTTAAGAGGAGTGAGACCATGTCTAATTGCAAATGTAGTGACCCAATGCCGTGATCTATGTGCCCATTAGTTCAACTAATGCCGAGGTACGCTCACCAGCTGGCAGGGTGCTTTGGCAGGTGCTTTCTTATCGGCTTTAATCGCCTGACGACTCTGACAGCTTGATAGGTCTAAAGCTTGCGTGCCAATACGCCACTACCGTACCATTGCATCATACTTAGACTTGCTCATCTTTTGTCGGCGCTTTTGTGTATAGCGATGTCTTTTCAATAGGGCGAGGTCTCTACCTCTCAACTGCGCCCATCCGTTTGTAATTGCCATCTACACCATGTCTGGTTGTCGAGCGCCGGTACGATGGCCCATCAAGGGTGCTTCCCAAATTCGCTGTCTACACCAAGCTCCGATTCCGACAGCGAGGGTCCAAATATGTATGCGCTCGCAAAATGTTAGACGTCAAGAAAGAGATGCGCTCGCGATCTTGCAGTTCCTGCAAAAGCGACGACAGTCGTCGCCGGCCGGGAAAAATGCGAGCGAACAAAAGCCGCCCATGCCACCGTCTAAACTTATCCTTCGAGCTTTGCGCCAAGGCCTAAGCTTTCGCCCCCTATTCAACGCATTCCGCGGCCAGAACCTGCGCACTCTTTTCCGCCAGAGTCCCGAGGAGCTTATCATTGCCATCATTCTGTACGCAAAATGCGATCCTTAGCTTGAGTGTTGGGTCCATGCTAACTCAGCGCCCTTGTGCCACAGTCTTTGCGGTTGCGCTGCCGTATGTGCATATGTCGTATACGTCTATTTCAACTACTTCCAGTCCCGGCAATTCACTCGTTTCCCTCCCCATATTGCCAAATCCCTACGCCGCGCTTTGTATTACAGCAATTACTCGCCAGATCCGAAGCTGGCACTCAAATACTACAAGCTTGCCCTGGAACAATGCGCAGAGTCTGGGTTAGACCCTTTCTCTGACGAAGTCATTGGCCTCAGGATTCAGCTCGGGGCGTGGTTGGAGAAAATTGGGAAATTCCAGAACTCGATCGAGGTCCTCGAAGCGCTGCTGCGGGATTGCAAGAGATGGGTCGAGAAGATGGAGCAGAGTGTCCGGGATGGACTTGTCGATAAGTCAGGGAGGCTGATAAGTGCGACGTCAACAGAGCCCAGCATCCAGAGGGAGAGTAGCGATGGCAATGTCGAGGAAGCCGAGGAAACGGTGCCGGAGAACTTATGGGCAAAGCGCACCCGGGTTCTGGGCAGGTCGGTAGGGATCAGTGTCAAGCTCGGTGAGCTATACGCCGACGATCACGTTCTCCAGGGTGACGCTGCCGGTGAGCATCTGGTTTGGGCGGTTGAGACTGTCTTGAAAGAACTGCAGCGACGTCAAGTTGAGGGTGTCAAGGAGGGAGAGGGCGATTGGATGACCCCTGAACAAATTGGAGGCGCGTTGGAAGGTGAGCATCGAGGGATCCAAATCCAGCCGCATTCCAGAAGTATTGACACGATGTATAGCACTAGGAAATCACTACGAGTCGAAGTCTCAGCACTATCTCGCAGCACCTTTATATCTCCAAGCAGTCACACTTTCGCCGCCCAACAGTTGCCATACTGCTGTCTTAAGTGAGCCAATTCGACTCTAACTGACCAATCCTGTATTAACCTGTCACTTTGTCTAGTGAATAACCTGGCCATCTCTCTTGCCCAGCAACCGGTTCAGTCTCCATTAAGTCCTCAGCCCGCTTCAGGAACTGAGAAGTCAAGTCAGACTACCAGCCAAGCACCTACTCGAGCTACGCTCCTAGCTAGTGCCCGTTCATGGGCCTTACACGCATTAGGTGCTGCACAAAAAGTGACTGGCGAAAACAGGACCGAAGAATGCGACGAGGCTTGCGCTGTAGCCATGTGCAACCTTGGCGATATCGCGGTCATGGCCGGTGATTTCCAGGAAGCGCAGCGCAGGTTTCGTGAGAGCCTTGAGCTGAGCCAGAAGCTTTCCTTCGAGCCCGGAATTGTACAGGCGCAAGAGGGTCTCAAACGCACGTCGACCTCTCCGCCATTGAAGGTTTAATCTGCCACTTTTTGATTCATGAATGCCCATATTGGGTTGTCAAGTCATGATGGCTTGTGGATTTAGGGTCATGACTACAATTGTCTGCGAGTCGAACCTAATCTCTTACCAATCTCTACAGACGTCATGCTCGGTCTTGGCAGATTCGGACGATGTATATGCGTGTATATTTAGAAGTCGACCGAAACCATTTGTTTGACGCCCATCATAATCCACTTCTACTCACAGTACTGGGTGAAGCGATGAAAGCATTAAAGATCAGTGAGGGTGGTGGGTCTAACCACTAGAAAGTGATCTTTTTCTCTTTCATCGCCTCGCCTAGAACTATTGCGACTGGACTCAGCGGGATGTAGTAGATGACCTTAAAAAGTCGCGTGAGTAAGGAAATAAATCCTCTTCGCAGTGTTCAACGGTAACTCTGGTCTCACTTTGCATTTACGCTAAATGCGATTTCGATGGCTGCGGATGCCACAAGGGTCGACACAATATGCCGACTCTTCACCGGGAGACGGATTCAACATCAACTACGGCGAGAGGTCCGACATGCAGCTCGGGCGAAGTCATCTTCATTAGCGTCACCCACGCCGTTGCGACTATACTTTATCTCCGCCGCCCGCCCTCGGGCATAGTAAGAACTGGTATTCAAACGAAATCGAGACGGGGACGTGAACAAGGTACTGGCCATATCTGAAGCTCGGCACACGTAGGTTTCGTCCAATATGCTTAGATGCCTTGGTAATATAATATCTATACTTGATGATCTTATGAAGCGGCGCCCCCAACCTGGGTTGATCTCTGCGGTTCCTATGCAAGATTGTGGGTATGGATGGTACGGTAATAACGGTTCCCAGGACACGAGATCCTGGGGTGTGAGGTTTCATCGGAGAACACCATCTACATCATTAGTTACTTGCTCGGGGGGGTCCAGTAGTATGTATGTAAGTAAGTAAGACTTTGATCTTGACAAAGATGCCCCTCCGTAAGCCCCCGCTATCTACGTTAGATCCTGCTGCGATAGCTGTTGTCTCGCGCTAGATATTCTGTCATCTTTATTTTGGTCTGCTCGTATACTGCCCCTAGTCTACCTGTACCTAGTAAAGACGTCCAGGCAGCCGTGAAGGGAACCCCACCGCCAAGCTGGGAGCGGGTATAATGTGGGATTGATATGGGATGTATGTGGGATATTTTGTCCTCCAGGATCGCCGTGTTTTCGACTCAGAAGAAGCTACGGGTAGACCAAATGAAATACTCAAATGGTAGATAGAGTATGGCCCCCACTCTCTCGTGTTGGAGACGATCTAATCTAGTGCTTGATTCCCCATAACGCTGATGAGATTCCGACCTTTTAGCTGATCTGGTATACCGGTATTTTGTGCTAGCGTAGTTGTCGAGCGGACTTCCTTTCCGCTCTACCGCGCGGCTAGTCGCAACTGGTAAGGGCAGAGTCCAGGGCCCCTGTGAGGAGTTCCCGTTCCTGGTGAGGGGGTATTTACACTAACTAGGTAGATCTCTATCCATTCTTAGGGCCGCATGTACTCCATGAGTAGATATCACGTACATACGTAGTACTGCCAGTGGTGTTTTACCCGTCTATGCAGAATCATCAGTCATATCTTATTCACCAAGCAATATGAGTATCAATCATGTGGTGTGGTAGATAGGCCGCAGAGCTGTCTAGCTTGGAAATGCATATCTTAGTATACAATATCGCTCTCTGGCCTGCACTTTGCTGCAACACAAATGGCGTTGGAGAATTCTTCTTCCTAAGTGAGGTCGATAGGATGAAGTCGTGGGCGAAGGAATATCGTATTCGAAACTCAATTCCATTAAGGGTCCAGCGGAAAATCATACTTAGCACTAGTTAGTGTATGCAGGGTCTCGACTATGGCGATGTGCACTCGCTAGCGGACGATGCCAAGCTGGCTATACTGCAAGTCGACTAGTTACCGATTCTTCGTGTGGTCTTTTCTAAATTAGTTTCGACAACGCTCATGGCATGCGATTTCCTAGCCCTGACATGCCTATCAACCGTGGACATGCGCTAGATTTCTAGAACCTTTTTTTTTCTTTGATTGGCGGTCGTAAGGTTTCTCTCAACCTTGTAGCGAGACTGTGGTAGGCGTAGCATAAGGTTCTACCCAGTCTAGTGATCTCGTTCATAGAATGTCTCCATTTGGATTGTCCCTCTATAGTGCGCAAACGGTTTTATACCGTGTGTAAGCCTGGTTGCAGGCTTTAGTTACCTGCCCTCGTTAGTCGATACTGAGGTCTTGAATACACTGTGGGACAAAAGTTAGCATATTGCGACAAAACTTGTGTGATCTCACTGATGACTCGGCCATGTGAAGAGACGAAAATGAGTTAAGCTGTGGCTGAAGTCCAAATGGAATATTCGAGTTTCTGATTGGTTGAGGCGCAGATGGGACACGGTAACCGGGGTGAATATGCCGTTGAGGGCGTTAAAGCTGCTGAGAGGGTGGAACAGATGCCACAGACTTGATAGGATGTTAATTAGTAATATGGGACTCAAATTAATGGAGATATTTAATAGATAGGTATGATTAGACCTTGAGGTTTTCCTTACATACCTAGATAGGTATCTTTCATGATGGGAGTGTAACATCAAAAGAACATGGTCTATCCAATCACAGACTATTGCTCTATTCTATCTGCTCTGCCGCAACAAATTGATGTCCGTATCTCGACAGCCTAATGATACAAACTCATCTTTCTGCTGCTTAAGTTAAGATACAGAAAACCTCCTCGGGATACCAACTAGACGTCGAGGTGCGAATGTGGGATGAATTCTTCCGGGCGTTAATACAGTACTGGAAGTTGCTGCACTTTGTAAAAAGTCGAGCGACACCTAGTTCAGCGGTTTTTCAACTGTAAGTAAACACGAATGAAAGGATAAACAATACCGACGGATTCCACACTGAAGCAGTATTCCGAGAAAGCCATTAAAGGGGTTTCGAACTCGATTCGATACAGCAATTGTGACATTCGTGCATGAGGAAAGGTGTTCGACAGAATCACAGATAGGCACTCCAAAAGGTTGGTAATGAAAGCGGACAGTATGCGGCACATCCGCCTGCGGGTAAGAGTCTGCGAGATCGCAGCTGCGTAGGATTGTCGGCGGGGGTCTGAGCCATCACGGTCCCCAAGTTCGTCACGTCGTGCTGGCATGAACCGGCGCGTAAATAACTTCAGACGAGCCATCGAGACAAGTGATAGACCATCGACAACAAAGATCGCTGCTGGACCTACGAATATGGTTTCGAAGTAAGGAGCCACGTGCCAGAGGGGTACAAGAATTAGGCGAGGGGGCGTATTAGGCGAGGGGGCGTAATAGACGATCGATGTTGCCTCCTTGAGGTTGTCTTGGCTTTCGCAGCGTTACTGGCACAGTCTAATACGTGAGTAGGTACGAGGTATACATTCTAGGGTAGATTAGGTTCCTTGGATAGATATAGACTTATACTGGAAAAGGTATGGTGGACTACCCCACCTTGATGCTTCCATGTACTAGTATACAGGCAGTCTAGCCAAGGTACCAAGAAAAGTGCCCAGCTAGGAATAGTTACCCAAAAACTCCCGCCCGCTCCTTGTTTGAGGTTTAAACGCCTCTACCATGGACTTTTATCTACGTAGCTCCTTTTCAACCGAAATAGATTGCAATAAAACAGTAAGAAAGAAGGAAAGAAAGAGAAAAACACTGAAAAGGTTGGTTCTCTGAAAATGAACCCTTTTGGCGTTCCCGGTTGTACGCTGTGTAACAAAACTATTCCCTGTCGCAGAGATATTTTCACTTTCAACAAACGCGCACCGGACTACATTAAGTTGTCTCCACGAGCCGTGACTCTATGCAGAAGATCACTTACTGCAGTATGCGTATCTTCTGCAGAATGTTTCCTCTTAAGGTTAGTTGGTCAGGAAAACTAGGTAATTCATTTAAATGTTTACCTTAAAATCCATTCTACACTAGTCCACTTAAGGTACGTAAGTGCTTACCTCGTTGCTACTTCCAACCTTGGACTACCGCTCCAGTACCTATTTCAAAACTGCCACCACACCGCCAACCAATGTAACTATCTACTTGCCCCTGTCAGTCAATGGCTGCAACTACTGCAGTAGTCATAGAGCCTGCCCGTCGATGGGACTCGGACTGCACTAAACCTTGCATTAGCCTGTCAACATCTAGGTTAGGTACGTGGTTTGGGCGAGGGATGTAGATAACTTTGTCGAAGTGACTTGCCTATTGCACCTTGTGGGAAAAAAACATAGCAGGTGGGCAAGGAAGTATAAACGCCATAGGTTTCGACTCCGATAACTATATGAGAAGACTGCAAAAGTCCCAAAACGGAAGAGTATAAGTTCACAACACATCCCTCCCTTTATCACTTTTCGAAATCCGTACAAGATTGACTTTAACCAAATCACGCCTGACGCCTGACCACGATCATAGAGGCAAGGGGCAAACACGCTTACAGGTAGTATTTCTCCACATGGATTTGAACTACGGTACACCGGGTGAGGACCCCATGCCTACTGGTCTTAATCTCCCACATGCCCAAGACGAAACGGATTTCGACGGTACAACGCTTTTCAACGAGGCTCAATGCACGGGCTCTTTCGAGAGCAGCCCGTCGGCCCCGACAGCTTCAGATGCCATGTATAACTCCCCGTTTCCATTGGACACTCCTGTTTCTCAGTCTACAAGAGAGACGAGCATCGAAAGTGCCCCAGCCCAGCTTTCAGGCCAATGGGGCCCATCATCGATTTCTTCGACTGGGTTTGTCCCAGACTTCGATTTCGATGCATTCTTTATTGGAGATTCTAAAGCTGAAGGCGCGGGGGGACCTCCTCCCACGGGCGAACAACAGTCCACGGAACCAGCGGGCAAACCGAAGCGGAAACGCGAGAATCGCTACAAGAACGCACCACCGGCTGTTATTTCTGTGAGTAGTCTAACCATACACGCCCTCCACGCATGGCAGAGGTGGCTGACAAGTTAACTTTCTTGAAGCGACGGAGGGCACAGAACCGAGCATCACAGCGTGCAGTAAGTTTCCCTTTTTGTCTTTAGTAATTCAACGAGTGTTCTAGCAGCATTGAAAAAGATGGTTCTGTGTTGGTGATATCAGCATCATGTCTTTCAAGCTCTCCACGCTTTTCCAGCCCAATGGACCTCCATATGTCCTTTTCCGAAAAGCAAGAAGTACTGACTCGTCGTAGTATAGAGAACGGAAAGACCAGCGCATCAAGGCACTCGAAGAGAGCAATACACAATTAGAGAAGAGGATAGAACAGCTCACGATACTATTAACGAATGAGAGGAATAAGATACAACGATTGCTGCAGAGCCAACGAACGATACAATATATGTCATCTGGTATGAGCTTCAATTCTAGTGCAGGATTGATGAAAAATTATAATAATACCAATATAGGGACAAGCCCTACTATAGGAGTGAACAACGGCATGGTATTAAACAAAAACTTGGCATTGAATAGTAGCATGGCATTCCATAATGGTATGTCAATGGGCGTCACCATGGGAGGTTATACACCACCAAACAATAATGAGATGGCATTTTGTGGCTGCATTGGGGGACATCTACCATTACAACAGAGATGCCATCGTCCCGACGAACCTTCTCCTTACATGCCTCAGGAGATCCCATGGGGAATAAGCGCCAGGAGCGAAGTCCACACAATGGACAGCCCCAGTGTAGCAACGGCAGAAGATGACACCCTGGGCACTGACCAAATTATCGAATAGCGAACTCAAGTACAACAGAAATATTCGATAATCGACAATAGTGTTATTCAATTGAAGGAAAAGGTTTTATAGATTAATTGAACTTGAATCGCTATTCGTTAATATACGTATACTTAGGCTCTGTGCACTGGACTCCAACAAGAACGAACGACACTAGGGTCTTAATTCTGGGTACTCAGGTAAGCCTAACTGTACCTAAGCAAGATCATCAAGTCCAAAGATAATACAAAGATTAGGGTGATAGAAGAGATATAAGATAACCAATAAATCTTGGTGTACTTTCAGCTACTCTATTGGGCCCCAACCAGTACTGATCTAGTTGTACAGTCACATATAGGTCTGTATGCACACTCAGGGACGAGTCCACCCTACCTCAACATGAAATTGGAGAAGTTCCGTCTGCGTCAGTGTTGTTTGGAGAAAAAAAGCTCCGGCTTCCCTTTCCTGTCTACAGTCGCCTTGTCTCCATGCATTAAGGGAAGCCCCAGTAGAGCGTGTCCCTCTGGAGATTCTCACCTTTCAGCACAGAGAGAGAGATAGAGTCAAACCTGCAGATCTTTGGATATTCAAACTGACAGGGAAGGAACAGTGCGCACTTCAAGTGATTTAATGATGGAATTTTTTCTGTTTCTGTATTATGTGTGTCTTCGTGACCACTTATCTGTCATTGGATGCTAAATAGAGTCGTTTGATGACTAAGCCTGAGAACCCCCTTTTCGTACTCGCACCGCGTCACAAACATAGGCTCGCGTCTACATATGATATCACGTCATGCAAGAAAATTGTAAAAACAAGCAGGAGCCCAGTCCCGGTCCCTTCCAGCATCAACGAGTGCGAGAAAGTTTGCTGAGCCAGAACACGTCTAAAAGAGAAGAGAATCAGCAGTTGTGTATGGCGCGCCAAGAGGCGGCCGACGTCGCGAACCTGACCATACGTAATGAGTTGACGTCACAGGTTTGGCGGAATTTAGAAGAAACATCCCTTTTCGGAACCTAGCAGAAGAGGGTTCTCGGTCAACAGTAAGTGCCGACTTGGCACACCAACTAACTATGGCCCCGGAGGGAAGGGCCCCTCACTGGACTCTTGAACTGAGAAACACGTCAGTGCCTGTGTGACTAGGTTTGAATACCATGGAAGCATACACGGCCGCTAACGGGCCGTGGGGGACACTACCTACGATCTGTGACTCTATGCTCGAGGCTTCAGGTTCCATCCCGCGGTGACTGCACTGGCGCGTTGGCTATTACCAAAACCACGAGTAAGGACCGGTTGAGAACCCTATAGGACTGTCCTTTCTGCTGCTAAAACCCCAGATAACTCATGCATGTGATTGTGATGTATTAAGCATGCAGTCCCCGCTCACCACCCACCCCGTTTCGACATTGTAATGCAACGTATTTAAAGCTGATAGCCGTAAAACCTACTGTAGTACATAGTGGTACTTCGAGGTAGCCTTTAGGCTCAAGTTTATGCAGCTATTTCAAGGATTTATTTTTCTACAAGTACAGGGTTCCTTGGCTGCTTTATTCCACGTGGCGGCGTTAAAGTTGTCCCGATCCATCTAGCCCCGAGAGACCATAAACTCAGAATTCTTCAAGGTTCTAGCTGGAAACTGGCTGGGAGATCGATTGCATTGGGTTAGCATACCTGCACTCTCTGTCCTGGACCCTTGCGAGGCGGTGCAAGAAGAACTAGGGACACCCGGCTGGTATGGGCAGGTATGGGTAGGTGTCCCCAGCTTTCCTTGCATCGCCTCTCCTTGTGCAACTTGATAGAAAAGTCAATCACAACGCTAAAAGCCTATTAGGAGGTGAAAATTTAAAAGTCGTGGCAGGCACGGGTGGTGTGCTCCTAGAGTGGGTTTTGGCCAATCCCCTCCATTTATTCTACAACACCGCTAGCTATATCGCCACACAGCAGAACAAGAGCTTGGTCGAAAGATATTGGACTTCGTAGCGATGTACAAGTGAATAATCAACATTTCAAATAGGGTGGAAACGGGAGAAGTAGATCAAGGTAAATCTTTCAAGCCTAATTCCTGGAACCCGCTGTGCCTTACCAGCAATAAATTCCTCGCACGTCTAGATGCTTGGATTACACTATTACACTAACAGATTTCTAAAACATTCGGAACTGTATGTAGATCTACCAGAGTAACTACACAGTTTATTAGTGAGAACCGTGCTTTAGCCTCATCATTAAGAATTGACCCATCTCAATACCAAGCAGCTTGTAGGCGCAAGCGGCTGACGAGGGCATATTAGGAAGGTCGAGAGTAATTAAGGTGTCATGAACAGCGTCTATAGCGTGTATTGTAATACTATATTTAGTCCAAACTGGATTCGATATCCTACGAATGCCCTCGTTGCCTCCCGTGCGGCAGATGCCGTCTCCGAGCTTTCACCTCCCGCCGTTATAAGATATAAGCAATAGCATTTGCTGATCACAAGGACAAGAATAAGCGCTGAGCGTACTGCTTTATTATTACTCAAAAATAAAAGCTCGTGTAAGTATCGAAAAAGTCTACTTAATTGAGCTAAAGAGGCTAATATGTCGTTTGAATCTTCATAAGCCTCAGGCATCAAAGCGGCAAGTAGCGAGTGTCAGGGTCTCTTAAATCTACCACTTTCTTGTCGCGAAAATAGCCTAGGAATCTCGCCATTCTGTCCTTAATCGTTTGTAATCGTGTCTTTTTTTCCAGGGTTAAATTTCTGGAGATTCTGAAAGCAGAAGTCCAAAATTCAAAGATTCGGTGCATATCTCACCCTTACCTCACCGTATTGGCTCACACATTTATCTCATAGATACATTCTGTCTTGTCTTTATTGTAGAATATCTGTATTGTGAGGATCATAGGGCCATTGTCAAGATCATTCTCATTGGGTTGAACCAACTAGCAGCCTGGAGACCCTTGGTATAGGGGCACTTCTTACTTCTGGAATAAATGGTACTATGTTACCGTACTACAACTTAATAAAAGCTTATCATATCGTAGAATTAGTTCCGATACTTCATTTGGTTTCCCATTATATGAACGACGGACCCTGAGAAAAGTGCACTAGGCGGCGAAGTGGAGATGCAGGAACTGAGAACTAATAACTTGATCCTCATGATTTAAACCGAACTAGCGTCTAAATATCGATCTCGAGGTTCAAGATACACTACCTAGATTCAATCAGTGATAAATCAGAGCTGTTCAGGTGGAATGGCTACGCCACGTATTAGTTCATGCCCCAGGAATTCGGGTTGGTAAAATATTAGACGGACTTAGATAAGCAACGTTGTTGAGGATCATCTCCTTTCGATTAATTACTTAATAGCTTACGTAATCATGATGGAGTAGGGCGCAGGTTGTCTAAAATGCTTGGCAAACTAGCCCCTATTTCGAAATAGGGGCTTGCAGCCTACCCGCACAAATCCGTGGGCGATGAGGAGTCTCGACATCGACTCATAATGATCCAATGGCAACGGTATTAATGTGGTCAAGACATGCGGCTCAACTTGTCAGTTTCGCAGACAGCCGCTCAATGTAGCATAGTATGGCATTGCGGCTAAGGTTTCCAACTACGTCTGTCGGATCACGTGAATGGCGAGTAATTCGATATATACGCCCCCCCCCCTCCATCAGCGATGTTTACACTTCTGATATAAGATTGCATAGTCCCCCGGTTCTTTCACGTACGACCATAGCCTCCGGAGAACTCGGGATCCCGTCCGCTCTCCCATAGATAAACCGGAGAGCGCCAAATTAGTAGTCGGGTCGGTGACGACCGGCGAATCCTTGGTGTTGTACGTTTCATCATCATCTTTCTTTTTGTCTCATTTTTGCAAGATAAGTTTCCAGTTCGAAGCTGGCCTTGTTAAGCGAGAATGATGGCTTGGCCGTCTAGGTGACGTCGGGGTCTAAGCTCTCGTGGCTCTGCGGATGAGATTAGATTGAAAGAAATTCCGTTTTTTTCTTCCGTTTTCTTCTATAAAATGTTTACTCAAGTAGTTAAGAGTATCTGCCAACTTATACTTTAGAGTCTGAGACTGCAGATGCAGGCCAGGGTACCTGACGCACAGAAGTCCATCCACAGTACATATGGAACGCCCACTGCTGCACGACCGAAGCCTGCGAATCGACCACTTTCCTTCGCACTAGACATGTCAAAGTTATGTTAGCTTCTCTAGATGAATTTGGAAAGTTTTGACAGACGAAACGCCGAAGTAGTACGCACTGAGGGCGTGAAGTCGTCCACGGTAGAGCTCTGGTCTCGATGTGATAGAGAGTATCTTTGATGAAGATGTTTTCTGGCTTTGCTAATCTAAGGATTGTTAAAACGCACAGGCAACTTTCGAAGGACCGGGTCCCGAAGTGAAGTAATGTATATTATAGCCCTAGGTCTCCGGCGGGTTGCCAGGGGAAGCCTTCAGATAGCCACGCTCTTTGCAGTCACGGAGACAGGGAGAATCGATGTTTGAGACTACCCTCCAAGTTCTGGATCAAGCCCCTGCGTTAGTGGCTTCCCCACGGCCTGCCTTCTCTACATGTGCAGTTTTCGGACTGCACGTCACGAACCCTATTCTTGCCATGGACTAGGAACTCTTCACTACATACCCCGACCCTCCTCCTAGAACCCTACCCCGCCCCCCCCCCCATGACCTTACCAGACAGGGAACCCATAGCTCTTCATTCTAAATTGGAGTGAACTGCATAAACGGGGTTAAGGAGGGGTAATCCGGCCGCTGGATAGCTGGATCGGCTTGCAAGGGGGAACAAGGAGGGATGTCTGGAAATACGGTAGTCAGATAATGATAGAATACCGCAATCATAAGGGGTTTTTGCAGTTGAATTGAGTTTCCGAAGAGTGAATTCGGTGTCTTCCCTTGGATAGGGGCTATGGCGATATGGATTGAGGTTCCCCCCTTGTATAGCTCACGTCAATATGCAAGAGTTTCTCGGTAGTATAATTAGAACTGCACGAAATATATCGTGCATTCGCCTTGAAAATTTCCTTGCCTAACCAGTTTGGTAGATGCAATGGCAAGGGTACGAGCACTTACCGTGGTCAGATGAATGGCAGTCATGCATACAAAGTGTCACATGTTTGTGTGTGAGGTTTGTAGTTCGAAAAATGTTCCACAGGGATCGAGGATCGCTTTGAGTTTCATGCGGCCAGGGACATGGTCGATGGCGCATTGATATCTGCAGCCCTATCGAACTCTACGGAACGAGATCAAAGTTAGCGTCTAGGTCACGTCTGTAGAGAAGACTGAATGTGTTGCTAATGAAGCGCGATCTCATTTGCTATGGACCGACACGTCACGTACAAATCAGCCTGCTGACTACACTGAAGGCCTACAAGTTACTCGACAGTACTGGATCTTTGATTGATCATATGGCCTGGAGAAAGTTTGAAAGGGGGGATTCAATTTACATCCGGGTTCGCTGTGACTCGTTGACTGTCGCGTAGATAGGTAACACCCTAGTGTGTGCCTATAAGGCTGGATCTATATATACGGGCTATCCCCCCCAAACTACCAGTTGGAAGGGCTGGGGGCCATTGACCAATACACCTTCAAGGCTACTGACCCCTTTATACCTACCTGCTACATGACTATAGGGCTATTCCATTCACTCTGGGACAGATACAGCTGCCATTGACGTGCATTTCTTCCCGGACATAAAGGGTCTACAGGGACAAGCTATAGGAGTTTCAGGGGCGTGATTGCTTTTTATGAAGATAGCCGTCCGGAAAGCAGTGGATAGGACGACACTTGTATAACGCCGGCTCCGGCTACCGTGCAGCTTAGAGCAACATTATACAGTTTGTGGACGGCCGGACCAGAATGAAGCATGTCCTATCCTACAACTCGTTGCTTGTCCTAAAGAAGCAAACTCTGTATCGTGTTGTAATTCCGATTGAAACAAAGAATTTGTGACTCCCTCCCATATAATACTACTGGAGACGATCGGAATATAGAGTATTACGTAGGTGTGTCGCTCGGTGTTCATCGGTCGAAAGTGGGACATCGCACGGGGCGGTAGGTAGCATATAGCTCTAATAAAATGAGTTGAAGGCGCTTGATTCTAATTATCGCTTCTAGCATCTAAAAGATATCGTCGCAGAAAGATAGCGACGCGGACGAAACATTACCTGACTAAGAGAGAACACGAGGCTCTGACTGCCACGTTCACATGTTTGGGTATATCCAAGCAAGCGGAAGCGGAATTGTGTAATATCGAACGGAAATCGAAAGGATATGTGTAATTGAATAGCATAGTCGGTGTTGAACAGGTGTAGCTGACAGGCTTCACACTATTACTTTCGAGAAGATGTACCTAGGAGCAGTTACTATCTGTCCTAAAACTCCAGTCTCCCAGGGCCTACTTTACAGAACAAAATCTCCTGGGATAAGGTATACTTAGCTATAATGTGTTCCATTTTCTCTTTACCAGATTCAAGTTGCCGGTTGTTGTTCAGCGACTCCTTACAACACTCCAAAGCACGCCATACTCTGAGCAGATTATCGACGTCATGAATAGCAATCCGAGAAAAGAAGGAGTAACCGTCATATCGCGCGGTGGTATCGGTATCAGGCATGGATGCTACTGTGGCAGTCTACCGCTTTACATAACCGAACGAAACCGTACACGGACGATGGAGAACGGGGTACTACCGAGACCACTGACGACAAGGGCGCAGACGTCGGAACCTGGAGTTTCATGGTGTGGATGCTACGCAAGAGGGATGAAGTTACCTGCAGAGGTCTGAACAACGCGCCGCCATTCAGGAGCGTACAGGGAACTAAAACGGCGGTCTGGGTGACATGGATCGGCGGAGAATTGATGAATCATCATCCTCCTAGCTGTGAAGGAACTGACCGACAATCCTGGGGATAGATAGTGAGGAACGACGCGCTTAGCGAGGCGATATTGTATTATCGCCTGGAAATCCTGCTGGTGATTAGTCTGGTAGATCGTGCTGCAGAGTGGGAGGGGAATGAAGTAGGTAGTCTTCGTGATTTCCCTGCTGCCTTACATTGGTGCAGTCATTGTGGGACAAGATCGTTGACCGGACACCGAGGGATGTGTAGTAGACCTGGATGGATAGACAACAGCGTTACATGCCAACAATCTATATGAGGAATGCTCATAGAGTCCTAGATTGAATTTGTAACGTTGTCGTGCCCGCACGTGGTTCGAATTATCTGCTGGAGCTATTTTATCATCTCCAGAGTACGTTATCAACTCATGTCGAGACTAAATACCAGTACTGTGAAGCACGCTCCTAGTCAGTCTTTGTTTAGGGCCAAGCTCCCATCCTATTTGGCTTTATCCAAGAGAAAATTGACGGAGAAAGACTTCGCCTGGCACCCACGTCTTGTCCTGGTAATGTCAAGCACAGATGCGGTTGCTTACACTCTGGTATCTCTCATGATACCGGTAGGTAGGGTGAAAATAGGACTATGAGACACCAACGCAGGCCAATTGGAGAATTTTGAACGTAACGTATATTATATGCGGAATCCAAACGGTGATAGTGAGCATCGTTGCTAGCCACATGGGGTAGTTCATACAACGTCATTAGTCGCTGAACCCTGTCGTGTTATAATATCACGGCAAGAAAACCGTCGAGGACAAGCGCTTGTTTCTGTTCCAGAGCAGCAAGCTAGAATGATTAATCTGACAGCGTAGGTTGCATTACAATCCCATTCACCCAATAGATCATAATAGATGGTACCGAGACCAAGAATAGCCCCGAAACCCCGAAGTAACACAAGTGGGATCGTAGGTAACCTGTTAGTGTCCCTCTGTCGTGCTGGTCAGAAATACCCCGGGTAAGATGTGGATGGTAGAGATCCACGTGCAGAGCGTCCTTCTGTGCCTGCCCCCCCAAGGGAACACGGGTGAAGAGGTCTGCAAGGGAACGGTAAGCAGATTGAAAGCAGGTCCCAGCTCCGGCCGTGCACAAGCGAACGTTAGTCCATTCGCTAGAATTGGCAGTTCCTGCCGTTTCCTTGCAGAATGGGCCGGAATTGAAGTGCAAGGATAGTCAAGGCAACCGTCGCAAAATACTTGGTCTGCGGGACTAGGGGAAAAGGTCATTCTTTGAAGAGTCCTACAGCAACTCGAGAAAGATTGGTTTTCGTCTTCCTGGCTAGTGATAATTGAAGACTTTACTGCGACAGCACTATGTCCAGTGGTCAGGATAATGCAGTATGACGGCGACGCAACATGTTTTGCGTAGTTCCACTTTACCTGAGAGCACGCCCTTAGAATGGAGCGCCCCATGAAAAACCCCCATCGGAAGAGAATAGGCGTCCCCAGGTAGGGGTAGCAGATTGTGACGTTACCACGTTCGCCGTCATCTCCGCCTTCTGCTGACCAGCATTGATGAAAAGGACCATACAGGTCTTACTCTAGAGATGGAAGCAGTCTTCGATGGTGGAACGCTCCCCAGACTAGGAGTGGGCGCTGTCCATTTGACCTTTCTAAAATTGGAACGGGGCCGAGAGAGCAGGAATTTAGTCCGTGGATGAAACCAACCTATGACTTGAACGCTTCGTTGGAGTGGTGGGCTAAGAGTTGCCGTGTAAAGCCGTACCGCAACAGTAAGAAATCAGTACATAGTACCAAAGAGATAAATAAACCATGAACTCAATATTCGGTAGTGTGGCATAGTCTTTAATTAGAACGAAGAAGACAGATATAGTATGGCTTTTCAATTTAGAACAAGAATTTTTGGTTCCAGCCGGTTGTCAAGACGCTCTATATTGTGGGGCACAAAATATCATGTTGACTTCAGATGCGTATTAGCGAACCTTGGATTACTATGAGCGGTATAGCTTAGGACTGAGTGGCGTCTGGACAGTCGGGATGGGATTGATCTAATAGGGGTTGGGTAAGAAGGCTTACAATTCTGGCAACCAGTAAGAACCATCAAAGCCATAGTGTAGTATCGGCGTCTATTTAACGGTAGTAAACGTGGTGCTAGATCGATCTAGTGGCATATTAACGAGCAGCTCAAAGATCAAGACGATTCAGAAGATTGAATGTCGGAAGGGCCTAGGATGGTGGTCAGCTCAGACTGAGGCCAGTAGCACGGACACCCCAAAACAAGCAGATACAGGGGCCGCTGGAACTCATACCAAGAATATCAGGGGTACAAGGCGTGAGCCGGAAGCCACGCGGTGCTCGAGACACTTGGATAGGAAACATGCTTGTAGGAGCTTGAGTTACTTGCTTTAAAGGTCCCGGGAGGTTGCGTTTTGTGATGAAAACCACCGACGGAAAGACGGTATGAAGCCCCTTGATTCCTAGATTTCACGGCTTGATGCTTTATTATTCGGCATTACGAATAGGGCTAGGGTTTTCCCGTACTTCTGCTAGTTAGCTTGGTTCGTCTCCTCTTAGGGGATTTTACCTACTTCTTCATTGCAATGAGGCAAATCGACAGAGTTGCAGGAAAATGGCGTGTGTCGGAAGCATTGCTCAAACATTCCGCTAATGTTGCGAACAAGTGATTACACTTAGCAAGTGTACAGCCTGTGATGCGTGCGGGATAATGCTATGTTAGTTTGGATTAGCCTCGATGTTTGGCTCCGGGAGGCATCCGATGCCTAACGACTTTGCCTCTCGAGAGGGCCAAACATGATTCACAATGCGACTAATCCGGGGTAAGCCACCATGTCGCGAAATGTCTCCGTAAATGTTTAGCCGAGAGCATGCAAAGTATGAATACAGATTTGCCACAGCAGCACTGCCATTTTCGATTGATTTCTCTGTTCCCATTCGCTTGGTGTCACTCAATGATGCATGCACTACCGTATCCCCCAGGCGCAATTATCTTTACCCTGTCACTCCTAAAGCTGAATGTAGAAGACGGAGTAATTACGTTCGGAAGGCTTCCGTCTGATATTGGATACGATATTCAGTAATGTAGAGGCAGCAAGTTTTACGATTTGGCGATATCTTGTGCGTATGACTGGCGTCTTGGCTGCTACTCTAACGAACGTATTGGATGGGTGAGTGCGACCGCCGACAAGCGACAGGGAGCCTCATAGCATGACTTATCTCCAACGTAGATTGGCCATTGAAACCACCCCATCGGCCCGCCTTTTGGGGTAATCTGACCGCTTTATGTAATTAGAGTTGCATTGAGGCGTTCCATTGCATAGCCAGTTGGAAAAAAGTTTTTCTTGTGGAAACCAGAAGAGAATTCATATAGTAGCAGAGCCTCAATTGATATGAGAAGGTAACTGATGGTCACACAAGCGATTAACATGTGAACTCAACGTGGTATTCGCATGCCTAGTCGTTGTAGACTCTCATCGCGATCTAGCCAGAAGCGAGGACATGCCCTGCCCATAGGTTGCCTAGGTCGATGGGGAATCGAGTGTTGAGGCAAGATTGAGCAAGCCGAGCTCAGAGGAGGTGTAGCATTTGCTAAAGCCATGCTGTACCGTACGAGTGCCATACCACGAGGAATTGACGCTCAAAATAGTCATATCGCGCATATTATCTGAACAAAGCGAAGCGATCGTCTAAGTCAAATGAGGAGGCATAGGGAGGGTGCTTGTAGCGTTGTGTAGCTATCCGCGCTAAGGACGACGTATGATTGGGCCTGGCACGGAAGGTAACACAAGGACAGCCCGCTTGTAACACTTACAGGGATACCACTGCCGGGGGCCAAAGTCCAACAGTAAGAATGTGCAAGATGTTGCGTGATGCACGGCGGCATATTCTTACGGCATCTGATGTAGCGTAGGGTCGGCTGGGCCAAGCTTAACTCTGCCGCCGCCAAGGCGGGAAGCTCGCGAGGCACAGCCTTCGAGTATTAATTCGGATGGGGAGATCGTGGGGTGAAGAGAACAGGAACAAGAAGTAGGAGAGTAGGGCCCCGAGGTCCTGGTATACTTGGATGGTGATAGGCCGGCGACTGATAGATGCATCTAATGTGTAAAGCCATAGCCACCAGACATCGTGAGCAGAACCGGGCACTGCTCTATAATTACCGGACAGTTGTCAATCGAGGCTATGAACAGCCACGAAGATAAATACAGCAGCGACTCGTTAACGGCGGACCAATTAAGAGCTCGTTCCGCGTTCTATCAGAGAATGCCCTTGACTATACCATTCGCAACCCCTGCCCGATAAGGATGAAGAGATAGGCTATAGGTTCTGCTTCGTGGGTGAGTGTAGTTGGTATACCTGGGGTGGAGTGGTGTAGCTGGTATAGATACCAGATGTGGCTGCCGCCGAAGCGAAGATAAGATGCAGCTTCATGGAATTTTCTGTGTAAGGTAAGGTACCGACTACTCAGAGAGGTATGTGTATGTTGTATCCGGCCAACTATGTGCATTGGTGAGTGGTGGTGGTGGCGGCAGTTTACCATATCCGGCCCCCAACATGTCGCAGTGGAATGGAAAAGCGTGGGCTTCTGCCGTTCGCTAACGGGTTGAGGATAGAGGCGTATGTCTGCAAATAGATGTGCCTGTTTGTCTGCCTTTCGGGTTGCCTCGGCGCCCCATGAACTGGACGTCATGGCGGCGATTTTCTATTGGACCCTCGATATTGCTGTTCGGTGAAGGGAGAAGGGATGGGGAATGGCAGAAGGGCAGGCCTGTGGCTTTCTGCTTGTCGTTGGTTCTACCAGTACAGTGGGTCTCGTTCAGTCGCCCTTGTCTGGTAGGTGTTGGTACGGGTACTGTGCGGGCCAAGTACAGCTGTGGGACCACTAAATTATCCACCTAAAGGGTGCAACGCAACAGCACTATCGAATGTACCTACTTCTTACAAAGCGTCCGTGATGCTACCTCAAGTTACCTAGCCCTCACCCTCACTGGCCCCCGACCAGAGAAGAACATTAGGTATACAAGCTCGTGGGCAGTGGAGCTTAATGAGAAGGAAAAAAAAAACAGGCTGACAGTACACTAAAGCAAACAAAAGTTCCCTAACAGCCGTCCGAATTTAGGTAGACTTAAGACTCTTACGTCTAGCTCATAAATCTCAGTCAAGTGGCTGCGTGGCTCTGCTGTCTTCCCCAGTTTAGGAGCAATAGTCTGTCTTCTTCTGGAAGACTTCTGCAGCTATGCGAGACATCGATCGCCGTTGTTCTACAGTACTGGGAATGGCATTTTAGGAATGAAAAAGCAAAAAAGGACGACCCAAAGACAGGAACCGCTCCCTACGCACAGCAGATCCTCGTCACCCACAGCGCCCGATTGACAGAGTCATAGCAGCACCCAAACAGAGCAAGCATTAGGAGCCGCATCGCAGATACCTACCCAGGTAGCGCAGCCAACTCAGCTGGGGTGGTTCTTGGGTCCTGGCGCTCTTGCTGGCATCCTGCTGTTGGTTCTCTTCCATGGCCGGCTACATCACGATGCTCGACTGCCATTGGCCGAAACCATTTGTCCGGTCATCCCATCACAATGAGACGGACATTCATTAGCTCGCTCAAGCTTCCTCGTCGTGCGACCTTGCTTCACGTCGTGTTAATTACTCGCCTTAATGCGAACCTCGCAGGCAACACTCTGGTCGGGCGGACGTACTCGGGCCAATGTCGCGCCTCATAATACAGCAGTTTCAAGGATGCATATTCGTTATGCATACACATGTCTGGTGCCTGGAGTGCCCTGACTTGGTTGACTCAAATACCGGATGAGCTATACATTGTTGTACGCCTTCCTGTCTGCCTCCGAGTCCATGGCTGCCCTGCCTCTCTTGTTCTCGTCGCGCTTGGCACGCTTGCATAATGTTATTTCCACATCGAGTACTATTAACGGCTTACCACCGTCAAGCGCTGGTGCCTCGCGGCCATACTGCAATCACCTTGATAGCTAAACAATCGCTGTAGTGCACGAAGCATTTCGGTTTTTGGTGTGCTATAGGAGACCTGAAGGGCGCAGGGGGGGTTGGTTGAGCAAGACGGAATTAGTTCCAATCTCTGATGGGTCGCGTACCAAGCAAGACAAGCACATACCCACCTACAGGAGTGTAGGTACCTACTTTAGGTTCGCTTTCTTGGCGGGACGGTTTTTCATACCTCATTTTCTGATATCTATACCGCAGTTAAACCTAAATAGGCATAGTGCCCCATTAGATAGTAGGGGTATTTCCCTTTTCGGATAAGGCCCACTAAGCTAGCTGTATTTGTAGCACTAGTAGAGTACCCCCCTTGCTAATACAAAGGGTTACCCATGCTTACGTTAAAAAATAACAGTATTCGTGAGATTTTTTTGTGCTACTATTACGTTAGCTGTATAACAGCTGTAAAAAAGCAGGATAAGCTATAGCTGCATATTTATTAGCTAAAAAAGCTGTTAATTAATTAAAAGGCTTTATTTTTTTAACTTTTTCGATTATTTTTTATTTATTAATTATTTATTTATATTTTTTTTTATTTTTTTTTTTACTACTTATTTTTTACTTATAATAACTATTTTTTTATTTATTAATAATATTAACATATATTGCAATATTTATTAATTATTTATTATTTTCGGCTTTATTTTTAAATTTTTTATTAATTAATATTATTTATAGCTAAAATAATTAAAAAATTAAGTTTTAAGCTATAATTAATTAGCCGGCCTGCTAAAAGCTTAAAATTTAATTAGTTAATTATACTATAATATTAACTTTATTATTAGCTACTAATAATTTATTTTTTTTTTTGCAGGGCTATTAATTATTTTTTATTTTTTTTTTAGCTGCAACAACTTTTATTTTTACAACTTTTAATAACTATTTTTTACTTTTATTTATTAATAATACTACTATATATTATAATATTTATTAATTATTTATTATTTTTAGCTTTATTTTTTAATTTTTTATTAATTAATTATTTTTTTGTTTATTTTTTTTAAAAAATTAATTTTTAAATAATATTTTTAGCACTATTTATTAATAGCTATTTTATTATTTTTAATAAAAGCTTTAATACTTAATAAATATATATATTTAATTAAGGCTATTTTATTAAAAAAGCTAAAATATAATATAAAATTAACGGCTATTATATTTATTATATTTTAATTTATACTGCTGCTTTAGCTACTTGTTAATTTATTATTATTATTAAAAAATTTTTAATAGTTAACTAATATTATAAATTTAAAGCTATTATAAAATTATACCGCTATATTAAACAATAATCTTTTATAGTTAAATATTTTTATTATAACCACTTATTATATTAGTTTATATTTATTTACTGCTAATATTAGTTAATTAAACTTATTATTAATTTTATTATTTTTAGTTTAAATAACTTTATTTTATATAAAAAAATATATAAAATTATTTATAATATAAACTTTAATATTATATTAATTAAATTTAACATTAATAATTATATAATAAAGCTTTAGTATAAAAAATAAAGCTTGTATATTAATTATACAGCAATTATTTATATTTTACAGCAAAATAATATATAATATAAAATTAAATATCGCGATAACCGCATATATTAAATTATTTAAATATTAAACTAATATATTATAATATAAAAAATATATTTTAAGGTTTTTTTATTTAACGCTATATATAAAATATATTTTTACTTATTTATTTTTTACTTTATTAATATATTTTTAAATATATAAATAAACTTATTTAATAAACTTTTATTTAAAATAATAAAGTTTACTGCTTTTAATATTATTTTTAATATTATTTTTATTATATTATTTAATAATAAAAAACTATTTTATACTTAAGCCTTTAAATAATTTAAAAAGCTTTGCTATAATAATAATATTTTAATACTTATTATTATAATTATTAATAAAGCTAAAAGCACTTATAACGTTATATTAATAATTTAGCTTAATTTTTAATTATAGTTTTATATATAATATATTATAATTAATATTTATATTAAAATTAAAGCACGCTAATAAAGCTTTATATTAAAAAATTATACGCTTTTAAATATTATTTAATTATTAAGCTAGAATTATTAGCAAAAACTTAACCGTATAAATAATAAAAAATATAAGGCTATCGTATTATTACTACTACTAATAATAAGCGAGGCTATATTTAAATAATAATGCTGCTAGCGCTGCTAACATTTAAAACTATTTAAAATTAACTATAATATTAATAGCTTATTAATTTTATAAAGCTATTTATTTTATTATAATATTAAATAAAAAGCTTTTAACTATTAAAATAACCTTTATAGCAAGTTTTTTAATTAGCTATTTATTATAGCTTATTTAAATAATATATATTAATATAAACATTATTAATAAATCAACTATTATATATAAAAATATAATAATTATAATATATAAACTATTTTAAAAGTTAAAAATCTTTATATAAAATTAAAATTATATTTTTAAAACGTTTATATTAATAGCCTTTAGCTATATAAAACTATTATAGCTTAAATAAAAATAAAAATAGCTAAATATTATAAATAATAAAACTATTAAACTTGCTGCTATTTTATTAAAATAAAAATTAATATATTTTTAAACCGTATAATAAAATTAAAAATAAATTAATTTATACTTAATTTAATATATAAATAATATTAAGCCGTAGTTTAAGCTTATAAAAATAAAATATAATTATTTTAATATAATAAACGTTTTATTAAATAATAAAATATTTTTTGCTGCTATATATTTTTTAAGCATATAATAACTATTTATAAAAGCTTTAATAATATTAAAGTTTATATATAACTTAATAAAAAATTTTAATTAATTAATTTTAATATTTATTAATAGCTATAAATTAATTTTATATAGCTTAATTTTTTTTTATTAATTAAAAATTTTAAAGTTATTTAAAAAAAAGTTTAAAAATTTTATAATAAAAAAGCTAATATTATATTTTATTAAATATAAACTTTAAATATTTTAAAATTATATTAAATAATTTTTAATACCGGCTATATTTTTTTTTAATAAAAAACTATATTAAAAAAAAAAATTACCGGCTTAAAACTATTATAACTATTTTTACCGCCGGCTTTATAAAATCTAATAACTAAACTTTAGTATTAATAGCTATAAAATCTTTAATTAAATTAATTATTAGCTGCATTAATATTAAATTTATTTTAAAAATTAAAAATAACTTTATAAAAACTTTTAGTGTAGCTAGCAGCAAATTTAAAAAAATAACAGCTAGCAAATTATTTAATACTTTAAAAAATATTTAAAAATTATTATTAAATACTATTAAACTAATAATTAAAATAGCAAAAAAAAAAAATTTTTATTAAGTTTTACTAGCATATTATTTTTTATTAAAATTATAAAAAATTATTTGTTTAATATATTTTACTTTAAATATATTTATTAATAAATTTAATACTGTTACGTTTATTATAAAATTTTTAAACGCGTTAAAATAATTAACTTAATAATTTTTCGAAGTTAATATTTATATAATAAACTAGCTAAAAAACTAGCTTTTTTTATGCTTTTACTAAACTTAATAATATATTTATTTTAATAAAAATCTTTATTAATTTTATATATTAACAGGTTACCGATATATAACCCTGCAGTACTATAAAAAAAAAAACAAAAGTTTCGACCGTCGATTTTTTAGTGTTTATTTTGCGTCTTAAACTTTACTTATTTTATATAAAAAATAAGGGTGCGTGAAGACATTGGTAGAACACTTTCCGAAAGAGGTTTAACTGCGGTATAGATATCAGAAAATGAGGTATGAAAAACCGTCCCGCTTTCTTGGCGCTAAGCTGACTTCTTGTGGGTTGGCCGGCTGGGGCGCGGCCGACTCTGCTCTGACAGGAGTACAACGTATTATCAGGGGTTGTGGGTGGGTTGCAGGACAATCATGCTGCATGGGAAAAGAAACCAACTTGCTCCAAAGCCAAGACTTTCGACTCCACCGCAGAGCCTCATGGCCCTCATTGCGCTCATTGCGTAGTAGCCCATGAGCCATGCTGCTAGTCCCTGTGCGCCCAGGATCAACAATTAGTCTAGTGTAAAGGACAAAATAGAAAAAACAGACAGTCGTAACCGCGAATGGCGTTTTCGGTGGTGATCAGCGTCGAGCAAGGTGCGCCGCCCGCTTACTGCCTCCATGGTAACCTTGGCCATATCTTGTGGCTCGATCTCGTCTTATCTCTGTCATTATTATATACAAAGAATCCAGATCCCGCCCCAAGACCCTCCTACTTCCCGTCGTTGCTGATTATCTTCCTGGAGCACCGGCCGCCATAGACCACATCTTGACCAAAAGATACAAGGGCTGGCCGTATCATCAGTCTGTTCCGGACAAGTGACTATTTGACAACCCCTCTTGCATTCGACTTTGGATAGCCCTTAATATTATTATCCATCAGCTGATTACTTCTTGCTCGGAGAAGACAGTTCCCGCCGTGATCGGCTTACAAGATGGATTATTCGCACCCCCCATATGTCGACTCTTCGTCGTACTCACTATACACAGAGGTGCCAATAGACCCTGAAATCAAGCGTTCGGTTTCACCGACAAGCACTTCTGGATCCTGGACTGTCAGCCGTTACATAACGGACAACAAGTCACCATATCTCCTATACACCGCGATGGACTCGGTTGCATCTGGGATTGTGGCCCCATTCCCAACGGCTCACCTCCCACGCGCAGGTTCCCCATCATACACGAACTCATCCTCAACCTGCAGCAGTGGTCTCAGTCCGCCCAGGGAGACGGACTACTGCCAAGTTCGTTCACCACCCACGCCTTCCGATATGCCTCTATTGCCCCAATATGAGAGCTGGAACTCTTACCCTCAGGTCTACCAGTTCACCGGTCTAGCTGACGGCTGCGTTAATCTTGAAGATGTTAATCCAATGCAGGATATGTCAATTAATTTTTATGAAGACAACTCTCAGACGTTTGACTTTCCTACGAGGACTTCTAGCATGTCAAGCGATAATAGCAACGTCAACCACAAAGTCTGGGACGAAGAGGTAGTGTCCCAACACAAAAAAGGCTCAAATCTGGACACTCCAACGATAAAAGAGGAGATCTGCATCCCGGATAAGGAGGAAAAGCATCACACTTTCGAAAAAGACGATATTGAGCTTGACGACGAACCCGAGAGCCCATGCCTGAAGACCGAACCAAATGAAGACGAAGGAGAGAGTGAGGACAATAGCGACAGCGCTTATGTATGCCCAGGGACCAAGTCAAAGAATGGGCTTGTCAAGTCTTCACGGAATACCAAGAGTTCCAAGCGGCGCGGTATCTCATGCTCTTCTGCTCATGCAAAGCGATCCAAGAGTGCGATTGAAGAGCCTCTGGCAGTTCGATCGGGCACCAAAACATCCATCCAGGGGACCAAGGGACAATACCATTGTCCTGATTGCGTTAAGGTATCTTTCAAAGATCGCACCGGTCTTGATAACCACATCAAGAAGCAACACACGCGGCCATTCACTTGTATATTCGAGTTCGCAGGCTGTCGCTCCACCTTCGCCAGCAAAAATGAATGGAAGCGACACTGTGCCTCCCAACACATCGTTCTCCAATATTGGGTCTGCCAGCAGGAAGGGTGTGCGCAGGTATGCAACAAGCCCAGCACTCCAAAGAAATCGTCAAGCTCCGGGCGCAGACGAGCCGAATGTCCCCGATACTACCCATCGGCTCTGCCCAATGGCACCATATTCAACCGCAAGGACCTATATACACAACATCTGCGGCGCATGCACGTCCCCGCGCACCTGAAGAACAAAGTCAAGTCGAAGACACACGTGCCCGAGTGGGAGGAACAACAGCGCGCGCACCAAGACGAGGCGATCCGAACCCGGTGCCACCTGCCGACGCACATGCTGTGCCCGGCATCTGGCTGCAACGTGCGGTTCGACGGCGCCAATGCCTGGGACGAGCGCATGGAGCACGTCGCTAAGCATCTAGAGAAAGCCGCTGCCGGGACCGAGCCGCCCGTAAAATTCGGCGGTGACACGGATTGCACACTGGTGAACTGGGCTACAAGCCCCGCCATCGGCATCCTCAGGCGGGGAGAAAAGGGGAGGTGGGCGTTGCAAAACCCTCTGAAGGCGACTGGCTACCCCATCCCGCCTGCCACTACCGAGGAACATGACGAAGATGCCGATGCCGAGTGTGAGGACGAATGAACATTGTATTCCAGAACCAGCGCGCAGTCTCCTTATGCTCCTTATTATCCAAGCTTATGTTGTACCAGATTATGTTCTATTCTTTCTGTCACTTATTTCAATTGGGGGGATTATGGTATACAAAACAAACCCAGTGTACAAGTCTACGCGTTCTCTCTTTGTCGATGACGAGAAGGTGCCAATTCATATTCCCTCAAAATATTATGTTCCATCATTGCCTTCCATCATTGCGGGCACACATCTCTAGCTGAATTATGATAAAGGAGTCAGGTGCCAATAACCACCGGAGGGTTCTCAGTCTATTGTGCAGGGGGAGCTGTCTTCACGATTACGATTATGTTATGATTGCCAAGATAGAACAATAATATAAGTATAATGCAGAATCATTCTCTCCACATGTGTAGTCATGTCTTTAACACAGTTTATACCCGTACAATACCCGCAGGCTCAATCATTATACAGATGCGCCTTGCACCGTAAGCACACCCAGAAAAGCAATAGATGTGGTAACCTACCCAGTAAGATGCAAATTCCAGTAACCGGGTCATTGGTGTTTATTTGTTCGTGATATCGGACAGGGGGGAAATCGAACTATTAGTCTATGAGTAATCATGAGTAGCAGAAACAAAGAAAAACCAATATTCATCATACTTCCTGTTGCAGGCAAGGTACTTTCATCAGGGGGAGTGAAAACAGGTTTCTGCATGCGCGACACTTGCAGAACCGAACCGCGGAATCCCCCAGGACTTGCTCACTCTCTGATTATTCCCGTCATGCCCTGGTAACACAAGATCAGGTGCATGTACGATCCTATGTATTCTACCACGTACCCACATAGGTAGCGAACAACGGTATCGTTATGGGGCAGAGGGAGTTCGTTCCCCTTCCCCTGAGCTCCACGCGTTGTTCGTATGTTTCGTATGTTCGTATTTCCGCTTGTCCATTCGTCTGTCTTTGCCGCTCCGTACCTCGCCTCTTTTTACTAAATTGGTAAAGTAGTCGGATGTTTGTCTCGCGGAGGAGTGTCGTACTACGTCTGCCCCCGCCATCTCCATCTCCATCCCCGGAGTATTATTACTTGTTTGGTCGTACCTACCAACGGCAGTTCGGGGGCGTCAGATTGGACTCAAACATGCATCATTCTACAGTGCGGGTTTTGTGCGGAAGCACCCCTTACACTATTTTTGATCCTGCTATGCAACATGATCTGCACCATCGCCAACAACCAACAACCAAACAACGACCGACGACTAACGACCAACTGGCGGCCAATTCCGCGTTTCAGCTGCTACCAGTGCGCGCTTAAGGACTTCATTGCCTTCTTGATATAGACATGCCGAACTATGTCCTGAAGCATGTCGACGGGACAATTCAGCTCTTCGCAAGAAATTCCCTCTAAGTCAGCTCCCCAGGTCTAGGGGTCTTGACCTGCCCAAATTAGGTATATTGCAGCATTCTGAGCTGCGTGACGTAAGAAATGCCTACCAGGGCTGTCTTTTTTATCCATATTCATGGTATTCTACTAAGCTAGGTCCACTTGTCTCTATAAAAGTTAGCCGCCAAAGCCGCAGGAGCGAGACGTTGGCGTCGTGTGGGCCCCCCTACTAATATGTATCTCCACCCACTTCTGTAGGTACCTACACTAAAAATGGGAAAATAAAGGGACTATGAGACTAGTGGAATTTTCCCCAGATGAGAACAGGGGCCAAGGCGATCAATCGATTAAGCGCGCAACGCTTCGACAGAAGTACATGTAACTATTTTACAGTAAATTTACCCAGCACCGGTTCATACTATTGTTTGACCTGCGAGTATCGCAAACACCTCTCCAACTTGAAGAACCTCGCGGGCTTCGGCAATTCGGCCCAGGCGTAATGGCACCATTTTTATCTTATCTTGGAACACCTATCGACCTATTACTATTTACCGACATCTCATGCACAACCAATAACCAATAACCAACAACATCTCGCCGAGCATCCATACATACTTGCCTACCCACAGTAGATACAATATCGTATCTACGTACGCTAATCGCTGGGTCAATCATTTGCCCCACTGCCGCATGGACGCTGCGACAGACGTTGGAATGCACGTGCACGGATGCTGTATTTAGCATGTACAGTAGGTACTTTAGGTATTAATGTACACTAGGCGGCGAGGCAGGCACCTAGAATCGCACTGGAACAAATTGACATACATACTAAGTAGTGATAACCTTAAAGGCAGGTACACAGGTAAGGTAAGTTAGAGTGATGACACGCTACCCAATGGCGCCGCCTCAGGCCTTGGTAATTCCCTACCTAACCTAACATTGTACCTGCCACTGTACCGGCTTTACTACAGCACATAATTACTTACTTACTTACGTACCTAGGTAGAGGTAGGTTACAGGTAAGGAGGTACCTACCTACTAGGTACCTAGGTAGTTTTGCAGGTAGATATAGGGCAGTGCTCAGTATGTCGACAGTAGCACAGACGTCCTACCATTCCCTCCTTGGCCCTTTTTTAATTTTTTATTGGAGTAAAACAGTAGGCAGCTAGGCACGAAGAACTTTGATCAGCAGCAGCAACTCCTCCTGTTTGTATCCCGCTCTCCCTCAGCCGCAGATTTAGCTCAGCTTTTGAACCGCGCTTGGCCCCTTGTCTCTTTATTTTACTCTTTCACCACCATCACCCAGCACCACCATTATTCACATAACCACCTCCTCGCTACCGCACCCTCAACCGCCGGCCCTACTATCACATGTCAATCACCGACCACGGGTGACGTGTGCCTGGTCCCTGGTTCGTGGAAGGACGGCCAATCAATCGAGGCGCCACGAAAAAGCAGCCAGCGACCACCCCTGGACCCCGCAAAAAAAGGCGAGCCACCACGGCGTCCCAAAAGTGACAATTAGCCCCAGGAACATTGGGTCATTATTACAGCAAGGCGAGCCACCGTGAATCCAGATGGACGCAGCCCGGACTGCGGAATGCCCTTCCGCCAGCCATGACAGCGCGCCTCCTTGCATGTCAGATGCCAGCATGCTCGGTTCGTCAGGCCCAAGTCTGGTTACTGTAGATCTCCTCGCTAATCGGTCAGATCCACCCAACCCTCCAGATCTGTCGGATCGCAGAGGTTCGCGCCTTGGACCCACATCTCCGCCGCACCAGCCTGCGGAGGGACACCACAACCTGATGCCATCTTCTTGTGAGGGCCGGGTGGATCTTATGCCGAATCTCGGGGAGGATGACGATAACATCGCTGTCGATGACACAGATACACCGCTACCACCTCGATTAGATAAGGGAAAAGGCCCGGAAACCGCCTCTCTGCCCCCGGCTCCTAGCCAGCGGTCAAGCTCCTGCTCTGATGAGGAACTTTTGCGAGACGATCTGCAAGCGCAAGACCCTACTGGACCAGCTACGGACGATAAACGCTCAGGTACCCCACTAAATCTAATAAAACCAGCCACCAACGAGAAGGTAGAGGAGGAGGAAATCTCTGGCGGGACGACGCAACCAGAATCTCAGAACTCCAGTTATCCGTCAAGTCTATTTGATGAGGCACAAGACCATGACGCAGCCACCGTCGCATCGGCTCTAGCGGGTGAAGTCATATCATGGAAGCAGAAGGAGAAGCAGAAAGCAGACCCCGAGGCTGAGACAGGGTCCTTGTCAGAGGCGTCCGCAGAGGAGCCCCCCTTTCGACCGTTGAATGTCGGCGACCCTGGATGGGAGAAGTCAGCGGGACGGCCACCGCAAAAATTACCAGTTCGCTTTCGTGATGCTGTCGGGCGCAACTTCCTTTTTCCCTGGGAAAAGGCCAAGACGTGGACGGTGAGTACTAACCCCTCGCCTGAATTCGAACTTATCCTGGTCATGCTGGAGTTGAATCGGTCCTTTACCTGATTTCTATGTTTCATTGTTATTGAATCTTGTCCTTATTCGTAATTCGCTCATGATTAGTTAGGGAATGAGGAGGCTGATCAACAACTGTTTCCTCCATGTTGATGTACTCGGGCCCCACGTTATGGCGGGCCGGTACGATCTATCTGTCAGTCTCCCTTTTTCTATGGATGCCGCGAACGAAATTACGTCACCGGGCGCCCCCTTGACACCGGCTCCCACTCAGGTCTCGGCTTCGGCAACGGAGACACCGAGCTCGTTGACTGTTGCCAGCTCATCGTCAGCCCCAGGTCCATCGAGCAGCACTAGCTCTTCCCAGCAACCGCAGCAGAGGTCGTCGTTTGTTGTGCTTCCCGAGCTGTGGGAAGACACGATCGAACCAGGTATGCTCGTTGTGCAACATATGTGGCCATTTCAGACACCCAACTACGTGGCCCAACCCGCCCAACCGTCACCGCCACAGCCGCATCACCATCTCCCTGTCGGTCCTGCCGGCCCCCTCGGTCTCCCGGGAATGAATCCACCAGCCGGGAGAGGCCGCGGCGCTCGCGGGCGTGGACGAGGAGGCGGAACTGGCGTGTTTGGCGGACGAGGCGGGGTCGCTGGTAACGTATACGGTCCACCGACACACCCGGCAGTAGGTTCCCGACCTCCCATGATCGTCGTGAGCCTTGAGTCGGTGCGTAGAGGAAAGACCAGGAAACGGCAAGACAGAGCATGAGGGGAACCCTAATAAGGCAAAAACAAAAAGTGTATACGTTTCACCCTGTTTCATGATTTGATGAGATACGAGAGGTGTGTTGGCGTCCTGGCTTGCGAGGTGTATGGTATGGGAGGATCTTGATGGACGAACGTCATCTGTTATCATTTTTTTTTTTTTTTGAGTACGTGTTTTGTCTTGATCTTAGCTTTTATATATGGGGGACTTTGACATATGAGCTGGCACGCGTGGGTTGGGGGGCAGTCGATGGTCTTGGGAGATACGAGGAGCCTGCTGGTTTGGACCCCTGTGTAGGACATTTGACTGTGCAGTAGGATAGGTTTGTTCATGTTCAGATGCTCTATGGTCTGCGCGGACGCACTTGCAGTTTGCTTTTGTGTCTTGAGGAAGATATATCGTTATGACTTATCTTAATTAATATAGTTCCGCCTACCTATCCTTTATTACTGTTTCTCTCTATGTTATACGGAAGCCTACGCGCGCAGACGAGAGGCTACCTCTCCGAGGCCCCGCGAACTATATAACCTTTCGTATAGGCATGAAGCCGAATTGCAGGATGTCTCGGATGAAGCTATTCAGAGACTGAGACATACGGTTAAACCTTTTTATAAAAAAGGTTTAGGTCCGCAGGACTCCTGTATATAGAGACTAGTTAGCCCTCCAAGAGACAAAGGGTCCTTTGGATGGCTCAGGGTTATTGCGCTCATAGAATATTCTTCTTATACTGAGTTATTCTCTAAACCCTGTATTTAGCCCTTGTGATACTGTGTGTTTTATGTTCATTGCTATGTAATATGTTATTTACTCTTGTACAGCGGCACGGTTCATACAGTCCATGTCCCGTAGAGGCATTATGCATTCTTATTAACTGTATATCAACGACTCAGCGTGTCACTCGCGCCTGCTTACGTGGTTACTTGATTTATCTTGTATCGATTTCCGACTCGATAACCCTCTCCGGTTGGCCCGTTTCCGCTGTTTGCGCGTGGCGCACATCTTATGTAGCTAGATTATCTGTTTAGTGGGCATGATGCAAGTTTATACGTGCATAGGTGCTTGAGCTTGGATTCAAGAGTTTAAATTCAAGAGTGCTTGACTAGTAGGTAGTGTTTATTAAAATAGAGTGAGTGATTATTCGAGGTTGATGGCCTTGTGTCCTTGTCCACTTGGCAGCCGGCACGAGGACGAGATGGCTTAAGCTACACTTCGTAGGACCCCATTAGATAAGTATCTAGAGTGAATTGGAAAGAGTCAATTGAAAAAATCTAATAGGACCTAATCGGTATCAAAAAAACACAGTCCATTAAAGTATAATCTATACGTGTGTGTTATGCTTGTTCCTACTCCTGGCGGACCCGTCTACTACGCCGGTTATCCCTTTTGGGTAACTCCGTGTAAGTCAGCTTAGCCACTTTGTGGCTAAATTACCCCTGAACAAGCCTCACCTATGTCACTTACAGCCTGCCTGGAATACTTCAACAACCAAACTAGTAGCGGAGGTCAGTGATCGAGAGAATATGATTGCTCAATTGATTTGTAAATATCTTCGTTAACTTTATTATGTGTCTTCATTGACTGCTGGCTACCCGACAGAGTTCTCATCCTTATGTTTTTTGCCGGGCCAGTCAGCTAATGACTGAGCTCGATCTCTTTTTCCCGCTCATGCTAACTTCAATGGGTGATTAGTTCGCGTTCGTATGGACTAATTGTGATTGCCTGAGGTTTCGGGATCCGTGCTTCCTCAGTAACTTAAGAAAACTTGCTCATAGTTAAATGGATCAATTGTCTTAATCGAGAGACATCTGATAGGTTCCTGAATGTCAGGCTGTTTCATATCCAGAGTCAGGTTAGGTCACCGGTAGGTCACTAGTATATGAAAGTATAATTAGGGTAGGGACTCAATATTATTGATTCCTAGGGCTCCCTTCTTACTCGATGTTACCCTGGCCCCTGACACTGACGTGGTCAGGGGTCGGTATCCCAGAATGGATAGGTAGCCTATACACAGTTACATAGTACGCAGGCAGAAAGGGGTTGTTAGTGAAGTGGTGTAGAAGGGCTAGGTGAGACCGAACTTAGGGGCTCGGCCACCAAGTGGCTGAGCAGACTCGCCGAGGTAAAAATGATGAGAGCAATCATAAAGGTAGAAGATATAGATAACAGGGATAATCGTAGTTTCGCTGTTTCAATCCAATTACGATCCTCTTTTATCGTCAAGTTCCTCATAAAATCCAGCGGAACAACTATCTGAAGCCGTGAAAAGAGTGTAGCTAAAGTCTATCTCCTAGAGGCCTAAGCCTGCGAAGCTCATGGAACTCACTTCGGAAATCATGAGGGAATTAGTCAATTGGTTCCTGAGCGCCTCCAGAAGTGAAGATAGTTACTTATTACATAGAGACCAAATCCAACAAATTCTTCTATATTCGGTAAACATAACATAGCTAGCTCGCTGACAGAAGAACATGTTTGGCCTGTCCTTAGGATAGGGGTTGGATAGATAGCTTTGGTCATATAGCTATCATGAATACAGTAAAACAATGTCTTGAGGAATGATATTAATGGTGACATAAGAAAATATCCGGAAAGAGAAATAAAGAAAGGAGAAAAATTAGGAAATAAGGAAGAAAAGACTGATGAGGAAGGGAAAGAAAACAAAGAAGGAAAAAGAATTATAGGCCAATGGTTCTGGTCAATGCAAGTCCTAATGATATTCAGCCCCCATCCCGGGATCAACAGCGCCCTCCCACTCCCTTGTGTCATAGTTGAAGCGCACCCAGGATCCGTCCTCAGCTTGTTGTGGCAATGAGTATCGAGTACTCCCAAGAATTGTCGAGCTGCTAGACGTTGATGCTTGTGGATATCCTGATCATGTGAACCAAGGGTTTCTTGGGTCAGGGGGCGGGTAATTGCCGCAACTGAGGCTTGGGTCTATTCCAGCGTTGCCTTTCCTAACAAAGGTCTCTCCCATGGCACGCATTTGCCACCAATTACCACCCTCAAGATATACATGAACACTCCCTGGGTTACGTCCTCTCATTCTCCCGGACACATGCTCTGCATTTTCGGGATAGTTTTGCCCAGTTGCCGTGGTAAATCGATGGGGTGGCGCACTGGAAAACAGTTAGTACTCAATGTATGAATAAGATGGTACGACAATTGCATACGAGATCTTGACTTCATAATTACCGAGCCGGCGACAGGATAAATAGAGGAAGTGCTCAGTCAGGGCCTTCAGAAGCTCTCGTGGCTTCTGAAGGCTTTCCGCACTATCATCGAGCTTGTCTCCCAGAGCGGATGCTTGCCATCTCATATAAATGCCGTCGATATAACCGGAGACGGCATCAGGGGCCAGACAACAAGGGTAGGCATCAGACATGTTGAACGAATCGAGAAAATTAGAAAGTTGATTGATTAAGTGGCAGGTTTAGGGATGAGGAAATATACCGTACGTTGAACGGGAGGTTTTCCTCGTCTAAATATTGAGAAGGAGAGCATCGTGTCTGCTTATTCTGGTGGCCGTCCATCAAGTTTTCCCATGAAATAAACAGGAGCTATGCGCAGCCTAAGATCATCCGCGCCGAACGGGAGTCTGGTGATACTATGTTGAACAAGTCATTGCTGTTTGACCTTGAGAAACAAGTTAGGAAGTTTCCTCGCCTAACGCACACAGTTCTAGGGGTTATTAGTAGCACAAACGAGGGACGGATATGGCTAGGCCTAGTTCTTCGTAGATACATAAATACGTTTATCGTTACAGAACAATGTTACAATTCCACGAAGTTGACGCAGCAAGCTTCCTTGTCCTCGGCAATCAATTTCGAAGCAGGCGGTATGACTCAGAATACGTTCAAGCTGCCGGCTCACCTTGATTAACGGCTAGGAGTACTCGTAGCACGTAGGACGGAGTACGATGAAGTATCGTTAGGATACAGTGTAGGGAAGTATCGGATCGCGACGCGTGTTAGAAATCCGTGTTAGGGGCTTAAACGTCCTGGATACCTTCCAATACGGCAAGGAGGAAGAGAGAGGCTTGAACCTCGAGTGTACCCAAGTGGACTAGGAGCACCCATTGGGTTTGACTATGTTGGATATAGTAGAAAAATATGCCTATATCGACGTATGACCTTTAAGAGGTCGTCCGCTCGCTTCGAGTAGACGATGATGATGTTGACTGCCAGTCTACCAGTCTACAACCACCTTATTGTTCGGTAATTCCAGCATAGCTAGTATGGTTGCAATATTACACTCTAGTCACAGAGTAACTAACTTACATTCTGTCTACTGAAGAAATCTTATCCCTTAGATCAGTTAATGAAGGAGTGCAGAGACCAACGTCGAAGGCACTCCTGACATAAGAGAAGAGTAGGCTGGGTCTTTTTCGGCTTCAATCCGGGCAGGGTGGGATTCATGGTTTCACAGGCTCGCGCACTTATATCTCCCCTCAGTACCTAGGGAGGTACCTGGTTGGAAATGGGAAACGTCACATGACCCACAACGAGCCGGGTACACCAACTTGAAACCATATATAGCCGCTAGCAGGAGCAACAACAAACAACTATCTAGGCAGACAAGCACACAATCCCGTGATGCAGCTTCGGTACCACCCGCCACCTTCTCCTCATCTCTCGTGTCATCATACATACTGAGAAAGCGCGACAAGGCGTCTGCATACCAGTGTTGCTTCCACATAGCGCCAAACACTTTCCCTTGCCCCTCGAACTCTTCAAGACGCTTCAGCATTGAGATAAGAGAAAGCAGACAGGTAGGCTAGTCAGCACGAAATTTGACAGAATCACGACGAAAATGGCCGCCGTTCCCACGCCCGACTATGGGTATTTTGTCGACTCAGATGATGAATGTGACGTTGACACGGAAGCGGAACCAGAGGCGGGATATTGGGAAACTCAGTAAGGCGCACCGTCCTTCCATCCCACCTCTCAACTTCGCCTTGCATACCCTCATTATCTACTCAAAGAGTGAATGCAAGATCCCTATGGGGGCCTACATCGGATCTAGTGATAGCTGACTAGGACCCTTAGAAACCGATATTGCCCACTTCGAATAGGTCAGGTAATTGGCGCCAACCCTCGGTTTCGTATTGAGCATAAACTTGGCTGGGGAGGCTTCTCTACGGTGTGGCTTGCACGTAACCTCTCTACAGGCCGACTGTTTGCCCTCAAGGTCACGAGCCCAGGCTGGCGTGCGAATCATGAGCGTAAGATGAACATTGAGATCGTCCAGAAGGCCGGGGAAGATATCTCCGATTATCTTATCACTTCTGAGACATTTTTCTGCATCCGAGGCCGCAGAGGTCTGCTTCATGGTGTACTCGTCTTTCCCTGGCGAGGACCAAGTTTGCAACATGTTCTTCGCAAACTTCCGCCTGCTTTTCGGATGTCTGCGGCCAACCACTTACTCGTAGGTTTGAAGCGCCTACACGCCGCCGGCATTGTACATTCAGGTTAGTCCCACTCATTATAGCGCCTCTTCTTCACGTGCTTAGGACTTGACTAAGACCATCCTGAAGATATCAACGACGGGGCCGTTATGTGGCGCACCGCTCCTGGGGTTGACCGGTGGTCGACCTCTGAAGTCTACCAACATTTAGGCCGACCGATGAAGATCCAATTGCGTGAAGATCTTGGTGGCGGGGAAATGGTGAGACAAGTGGAATTTCCATTAAACATGCTCCGACCCGACCTGCACCTTGGCGATTTCGGACACTCCATCATATCCGGAACTCTGTCCAGAGACCCGGTTCAGCTACCGCTTCTATACTGCGCGCCTGAGAGGTTTCACGGCTTTAGCCAGAGCTTCGCAAGCGACATGTGGAGTTTCACGTGTATTTTGGTCAAGCTCTACTTGCGAATCGAAGTTGCCTACGGCGATGGCGTCACCTTCGTGTCTCGCTTAGTAGGTGCTCTAGGCCCGTTCCCTCCCCATTGGCGAGGTCGCTTCCCCGAACATAGAGGGCACGATTGGTGGTACGATCAAACCGGAAAAATGCCTCGTACTGAGATCTTGGGGGGCTATGAGACTCTAGAGAGGAAAATTGACCGTCTCCGACCGGAAATCAGCCCCGAGGAGCGCAGGCTTGCTCTGGAAGTGTTCCGAAAGGGCTTCGAGTATTGTCCCGAGAAAAGAATCACTGCTGCACAGTTGTTGGAGGATCCTTCGTTTAAGGCTCTTATGGCCTATTATTAGTCTTCCGGCTTTTGGTGCGCGCATGGAGGTTTTTACGTGATGTGTTGTGCTTACAAGGCGATGTCCTTCACTTACGATTAGCTGGTTCTCGCAGTGCGATACCACAAGAACTTTCCACTTTCGTTCAAATACCTGATTCGTTTCTATCTCGCTCTTCTGTCGTCACCGTGTAAGTAGTTGAACTCAATATAAGATGGTGCCGTCGTCGCAACAAATTTTCACGAAGAGAGGTACCAAAACACGGCTGCATACATAAGTTGAAAAGTTGGTATGGAAGCCCCTACGGCTGGAAATTTGGGAATACGACAAGGGGTATTCCCCATACCACCTGCGATAGATTGATCGTATCTCTTCACTTAGCCATGATTCCATGATATTCAGAGAAAATCATTCTTTCAAGGGCAGTTTAGAACAACCTGGAAACTGAGATTCAACGGCATGCGCGTATCAGACATGTATCTCGTTCAGACAACAGCATATGGCGACAGTGGCCCCTGGATCATGTGAATGGACTACCAGGGGTTTGCATTACCCCCTGTCACTTTGACAGGGTTTCTAGCAAGGGTATCGACATCCCTAACCTGGGGTACTTATCTAATCCTAAATAAGCCATACTAGTACAGTCTTGAACATGGCTTGCCACCCCATTTCTATCTGGTTGAGTCTTACACATATATTCATGGTAGTGATAGTCTATGCAGATGGCGATTATGACAACCAGCATTTCTATTCTTTCCCGCATAGACCCTCGGTCATCCTTTCACGAGGTGTCTATGTGTCTGCCAATTCTGGCTTAATTGGTTACTCAGGAAGCTGACACTATGCCTGTCAGTATTGCATACAAATGTTGAAGTGTTGGTATGGAAGCCTCCGGGGCTGGAGGTTCTGGCATCCAAAACTGGAATCCCCCATACCACCAATATTTGCGATTGTCTGTTACTACTTTTCAAGTCTTTTCATAGCCTCTAGATACAATGCTAAATTCCATTAGCATAAGAATACAGCTTTCCTCGTAATGGATGAACCCCGGCGGCGTTGCCACTGTGCTCATGATTATCGGAGGAGATATAGTTCAGAAAGCGCTCGCGCAAACTACAGGATGCTTATACACCCCGGTCTGCTTTTCATTCCGTTGGGTTGCATACGCTTTTATAGCACTTGTTGGCGTACTAGGAGATGGAAAACTTCTTCCACCCCCTGACTATGCAATTAAAGTGTTTAACCTGGGATCGGGATATTGTCGTGACAACAAGAACTGGATACTTGGACGCATTTTTCGCGACATCGAGACATATATGTCGCGAGAAGAGCCAATGCCGTATGGCGGAATACGCATTTCCGTATGGGAAGCTACGGAGAACCTACACCGCCATACACAGCATTCGTATAGCAAATTCATATATTGGGCCTCATGGTCACAGTTATACAACTGGCAGTTTCATCAATCCCTCTCATTCTCTATAGCGATTAGGGTATCTTATTACATACGGCAACCGGCACCGTATTAGCTGTCATAGCAGGTGCTATACCGCAATGGCGGGTAGAAAAGCTACCAAATACTTAGACAGTCATCTATAGCGAATTTCGCTTTGGCTTCAGGCAATGGCTCTAAAGACGTTGTGATAATCCTTGGTAAGGGCAGTTGTCTGGACAAGAAACCCCTCGCAACGGGAAACCGTGGGAATAGTTTGTACATGACGAATCAGGCCTCTTTTCAAAGCCCCGGAAGAGTCCGGCCGGTTTATTACTTAATTATCGATCGGACTGGAAATCGGATGACGAGTGCTCGGGTTATATGGGGCCTTCCGTCAGGTTTTTGGATTACCCTCTGCATTTGCGTCGTTCAATCGCTTGCCTGGCTCGTTATTCTCATCACTGCTGCACTCGCCGAGAACACTTGGTTCCCTATTTTAGCAGGAGTCATTGGCACGTTTCAAAACGCCTGCCTAGCCGCTATCGAGAGGCCACCTAAGCGTCGCAACCTGCCTCTTCAGCATGTCGAGACGATTATGAGACAAAAGTTTATGGATGGTCTCATGGACCTCGAGGTCGGTTATGGGTGTGGCAGTCGGCTCGTGTGCGAGTTTCTCCCTGGTTAGCTACGAGAAGAGGAGGTTGCGTGGTGGAATGGTGAGAGCGAAAATTGTACGACGAAATACGGTCATAGTTTAAGCGCACTCGAGGTGCACCTCGTAGTCTCATGCCTATCCCTAAGTACCAGCAATCCATACCTGATATCAAAAGGGCTGAATACGGGGATTGGAGAATAACTCAATATGAGAATAATATTCTATGAGGGCAGTAACCCTTGCTATCCAAAGGACTTTCTGTCCCTTGGAGGCTCTATATACAGGAGTCCTGCGGACCTAAATCTCCTTTACTCATCCGTACAATACATATGACCTTCCATGCAACACCTTGCGCGACGACTCGGGAGTATTCACAACCCGTGTATACGAGGTTCCTAACAGCACAAAACCTTTAAGATAGCTTCTCGCTCTCCTCTTGTAGATAACTAGTATCTGTGCTCTCCTCTGCCGACCTAGTACCACATGCCCATCCCTAAGTGAACGCCACACAACCCCCTGCAGCTGATTATATCCAATCGATGCATCGGTTCAATACCCTACTCTGCCCTACCGATTCCCACATCAATGCTGATGGTAATACCCCGTCTGCCCCCGTCATTAAAGATCGAGAGGATCAACGCCCGTTATCGGTCTGCTGACCCCGCTGCCCACCCTGTATTTGATTGCTTCTTGAACTTCACCGAAGGTTCACGTCGAAAGGAAAGGGAAGAGAAGTTAAAGAGAGACACAACACAACCCAAGAAAAGAAGATCCGAAGCTGGTCGCTGCTATGGCTACGGATGACGCCACGGTCGAAGACGCGACTCTGCTGCAGCTCATCGCATTGAACGACGGGTAATGGCCCCCGCACTCCTCACGGTTTCCATCCGCTAAAACAAGGTGCTTGCAGTTGCCCGTATGATCCTTCGTTCTTTGATCCGTTTTACAAGTTCTACCTACCGAGCGATGACCGCCCACATGGCTTCCTCGTGCCCGACGTGGTAGAGAAGATGCCGTGGACGAGCGACTTCAAAATCATCCACGACTCGCCGAAGAGAGTGGAGATCCTCGATAGCTCCAATGGCCAGGACACGCCGGCAGCTACCAACGCAGCTCTCGCAAAGGTCGTCAAAGCCTGCCAGGAAAAGGATCTGTTCAACCTCAATGGCGAAGAGTACGAAGAGTTCGCCATTGTCGGCGTCAAATACCCCGTCCGCATCTTCCGGTACGCCGCGCCGCTGTTCGGAATCGTGAGCCAGGGCGCTCATCTCACCGCATACACCAATACATCGACTGGCATGAAGATTTGGGTCCCTCGACGGAGCCCTACCATCAGCACTTTCCCTAACAAGCTTGACAGCACCGTCGCTGGCGGTATCTCTGCCCAGGACAGCCCACTCGAGACCATCATCCGAGAAGCCAACGAGGAGGCATCGCTACCTTCAAATCTTACCCGCCAACATGTTCGGCCAGCTGGAGTCCTCACCTATATCACTATTCTCGAGCAAGGGCAGGGCGAGGTCGGAGGACTCGTCAAACCAGACATGGTCCACGTGTACGATATGGAGCTTGCCGAGAATGTGGTCCCCAAACCTCACGACGACGAGGTCAAGGAGTTCTATTTAATGACTCTGGATGAGGTTAAAGCGGCTTTGCTTCGAAACGAGTTCAAAACTAACTCGGCCGCAGTGATGATCGATTTCTTCATCAGGCATGGCATAATTTCGGCTGAGAACGAGATAGACTATCCGGAGCTCAATATGCGCCTTCATCGCACTTTGCCATTCGCTACGGCACCGCGGCTATGATGATATGGGAGGGCTACGGTATACTCAGTTATATTTCAATGTTTGCCACGATTTTTGTTTGTCATATGGGAAAGAAAGAAAGACAGCGACGATCACCTAGGAAGTACGACGAAAACGACGAATATTTTAATTGAAATACGCGTCTTCTCCTTAGCTAGATGTATGGCTAGGTCTGTGGCTAGGTCTAGGGTCCCTATCAAAAGTGGGATATACGGCTATATGGCCAACCAGAGCCCTTGGAATTGCAAGGTATATGATTAGCCTATTTAGGTAACACTAACCCAAAAGGGTTTCCCCCGTAAACCCCTTCTAAGTCCTTCCACTTCGTTTCAGTCCGTCCAACGTTGACGTTACCTGGCTTTCTGTTCTCATTACTCCGTAAAATGCAGAAACCCTCCGGCCATAGGTTAATACGCCGATGGCAAAACGAAGGCCCGGCGGCTACGAGGTGCCGCCACGACCCGCACGATAAGTCAGCACAGACTCTCGTGCTGAGTTCCTTATATTACCTTATTCACATTTACGTCACGCTTAAGGAGGTAGACAGAGAAGATGCGATCATAGTATAAATATGACCCCGCCCCCGTGCTTTTGCTTGTCAGGCACTCATAACTCATGCTAACGGTTTGCATGTAGCTCAACAACTTCAGCGGTATACAATTCCCAGTCTGAGGCCTACGCGAGCTTCTCACCCAGCGGGTTACTAAACTGCAAACCACCATGGACAAAGAGGCTATCCAACGGCATGTAGCAGCTACTGAACGATTCCTGGTCAAAGTCCGAAGGGATATGTTGAATCCCGAAGCTAGCAAGGGAAACGAAAACACGCTGTACGTTACAATGGAGAGCGGCATTCATGTGCTGAGCCGCGTCTACGTTGGGTCTGATAGACCAGTTGGGTGTTTCGAACCTGAAATCCGCAACATCTGGTATATGTTCATTATATCTGCACAGAACATTGATGCGGACCACCTTGCTCAAGATCGGTTGCTTCGTATCATTACAAGCGCCCGGCACCGCGGCATCTTACACAAGGCGGCAAACCCGACTCGAGATCTTATGCCCGAAGATCTTGGGGCCGAAGGCCCGAATGCCAGGCAATTGCGGATAGGTGAAGGCTTAGGAGCCGCCGAAACCTCTCACGGACACATCTGGGTCGACCTGCCGTTCCTGGTCCCGGACGTGCGTGATGCGTGGAAAAGACTCATGGAATCGTCGACCTCACCCGCTCACTGTTGTAACCTAACATCGGCAATCGCGCGACTAGCTGGGTCAGGTGTTTGTGGTGACGCTTTCAGCCAATGTGGCCTAGAGATTATGAAGCTGGCTCTTGAAACACCAATGCCGCCGTCATCTGCTGCAGGAAGCAATACCTCCCATCGCTTGGAGTTGGTGCGAATCTGGCTGCGTTATGCGGGAGAAGTACTTCTCCGGCTATGTCTAGCTGCATCCTTACCCCTTGATTCTTCATGGGCTCTGGATGAGCAACAGCCGATTGGCCCGCTCGCACAACAGGCCAACATCGGTCCTGCGGCGGCGTGGTCTCGAGAACGATTCATCTTCTGGAAGGATAGACTCATGGCGATGACAGCTGAGGCGGAAGGCGAGGAGCCTATAGAAGCGCTATGTGCTAACTCAATCAGAAATGTCTGGGAGTGTCATTTCGGTATCTTGAGAGGTTGATGAGCTCCTTACACGACATAAGTTATCGAAACGAAGATGCGGCATGTTGGGTTATGTGCTACCCATATCGCTAGTTTGGTACATAAAGGCTACTATAGCACTATATACTGACTCGTCGATATTGCGTTTGAACCTCTATAATCTCAAAATTGTTGTTGATCTGGACGACGAATTACTTTTCGGCCGAGCCCTTAACGAACCTCGATTTACCCGCGGCTGTCGCGGCCAACTGCCCGATTTGTTGGCCACTCGTCATTTCAAAGACAGACACATCTGATCCGATCTCCTTCGTTATCCATGTTCGAAGTTCAACAGCCACAAGCGAGTCTACTCCGTACGCATGCATTGGCCGTGCTGGATCAAGCTCGGCGATATCAACACTGAGGACCTTTGTCAATTTCTCTAGTAATGCTTCCAGAACGATCTGTTCAGCTTCCTGCGGGGACTTTGCGGCTGATAGGAGCGCAGCAGTTGATCCTTTGCCCGACCCCTTTTTCGCGTGGGTACCGTCGCCGCTCATATTGTGTATGACCACTACAAGTTCAAATGTTAGAAACGGACAATTTGAGTGCGATAAACACGATCTTCCACAAGCTTTTCGCTGGAAACGCGAGTGAAGGAGAATCAGTAAGTATAGGACCTTGTGGTTACTCACTGTGATTGAACCTTGGTTCATGCTGCCAAGCCGGCTGGAGGGCACCTTCAGCTGCAGAGTACCTCGGAAGCCAGAGTCTCGGTACGACTACTGCACGCTCAGCACTCATTCTTTCATCCTTGCCTAGAGGATGGCAGTGATAATCTATCACGGCAATGAGCTCTTGGGTGGTCATATGCGACCAGCCTATAGAGAAAAAGTACTCCATCAAGGCTGGCTTTGTTGCAACCATTCCAGCATCACTCATCATAGGAACGTCCAAAGCGACGACGTTATGGCCTTGTGATGAAAGCTGTCTGGCTAGAGCACCTTGGTACGAGTTTCCAGCGGCGCTGTTTGAATCAAGGGTCAGCGATTGTTTATCCCTTTAAGCATAGAAAGGGCTGAAAAGGGGTCATAGGGAACTCAAGAATACGTACTAGTTGGCCTGCCCTGGGTTACCAATGGTAGTAGCCATCGAAGACAGCATAACAAAGAAGTCCAGAGTGTTGTCTTTATTCTTCGAACTGAGAACCTTCCACAAGTTCCAAGTACCCGAGACTTTGACCTTAAGTGCTCTGTGCCATTGGTCAATAGTCATATCGCTGAATTTGTTGTCCTAATCACAGAAGTTAGTCAAAAGTCCACAATTCTCTCAAGAGGATAGATAGTAAAGCTATACATTCAGAATCATCGACGCTTGGATGCAGCCTCGAACTGGTGGCATCTTAGTCAGGCAGGAAGAAATTGCAGTCTCTAAGGCGCTCTCATCAGTAATATCGCAAGCAGGGGCGGCAACATTTACGCCCTCGTGTTGAAGGTCTGTGACAAGTTCCTTCGCTGATTTGTCTGCTGCCCCTGATCTCGAGGTCACGATCAGATTTCGAACCCCAAGATCTACCATCCATCGAATGATCTTTTGCCCGAGTCCTCCAAATCCACCAGACACGACATAAGTTGCATCTGGAGAGAACTTAGCGATGGGTTGAGGTCGCTGGAGTATCGGGACAACATCATCTTCGTGGGGTTCGACGACAAGTTTTCCGATGTGCTTGCCAGACTGCATAAGACGTAAGGCATCCTGAATTTTGGATATCGGATATGTCGTGATCGGTGTTGCCCTGCCTAGTCCAACAACACTGTCAATAGTTCGCTGGAATAGGTCCTCTAATCTGTCCATGTCATTTTGCTGCATATAGTTTAGCTCGATGGCTTCGAACCTCACACCACGAGCAAATGTCCCCATTGATATGCGAGCCCTTGATTCTATATCCGACAAGCCAATCTCAGCGAAGCGTCCGAACGGTGCAACGCATTCCCATGACGCCCGAAGCATTTCTCCAGCAAGACTGTTTATGACGATGTCCACGCCGCGCCCATTCGTCATTCGCATGACACCTGTCTTGAATGTTAAGTCTCGGCTGGAGAAGATGTGATCCCGCCGCAATCCGTAAGTTTTCTCGAGGAAGTCCCGCTTCTCCAAGCTCCCAACCGTGGCGAATACCTCGGCACCCTCGCGCTGGGCCAGTTGGATAACGGCTTGGCCAACACCACCCGCTGCGGCGTGGACCAGGACAGTCGTTTTCTTACCCCTGCTTGTACGCTTTCCCAAGTCTCCGATATCATAGAGACAGGCATATGCGGTCGTGTAAACGATCGGTATAATTGCTGCCTCCGCAAACGATAGGTTTTCGGGTATGTGTGCAACAGTACCCTCTAATCCCCTGACGTGGGTAGAGAAGGCACCCCTGAAGGCAAACCCAAAGACTCTATCGCCCTTCTTAAATCTGGTCACTGCCGAGCCCACTCTCGTCACGATGCCCGCAGCTTCAAGGCCTACTGGAGTCTCATTGATTTTGCCTAGCATCACAGCTAAATCCTTGAAATTGACAGCGGTCGCCTTCGTCTTGAATTCAACCTCGTTCTCTGCCAGTGGTGCTGCGTATAAGGGGTCGTCATCGAAGCAAAGAGAATCCAAGAGGCCAATTTCGCGAACCTGAAGGCGCAGAGAACGACTGGGGTCGGCACCAAACGCAGCTTCGGCGACATTACTTGCCAAGGTCTGCTTCTCGACATGTTTTGTCACGTCGGTTGCTTCGACAAGACGCGGAACTGTGATAATGCCGTCAACGACCTTGTACGAGGTTTCTATTGGTCCCTCACTCTCCACCACAGCCGTATCAATCTCTAGGATCTTGTCAGATACCGTTTCAGCGCTATCCTCCGGCTGGAATGTGACGATGACGAAGTCGAGCTCAGGCCTCTCCAGGCGGATGCATGTAGCAAAGCCAGTGATAAGATCAGTATCTGGGGATCCGTCCTTGTTAGCCCAGATGATTCGCCTGCTGTTCACCAGGCTCTTGAGCGTAGCTAGCACATCCTCTGTGACCGACGTGAGCAGGCCTGCTTCCAATTCTGGCAGTACAATGCACGTGCTGCTGCTAAGAGCTTCTTGGCTCGCTGCTGATGCAAATTGCGCGTATTGCGATAGAGTACCATATATAACCGCGTTGCCTCGGGCTGACAGAGTAGAGTGCAGCTTGTCTGCTACTTTCTGCTGAAGTTCTGAAGACGGATCTGCGATGATATAGTAGCTGCTCGCGGCCTGTGGTACTACCACCGCGCTATTGCCCGCCGACGGGGCATCAGAAACGAGCACCGACGAGTTCTCGTCGGAAAATCCCTTGACCAGTCCGGTGAACCCGATATTAGACAGTTCTTTGCTCCAGACCTCAATTGATTCTGTGCTGTCTGTGGTTTCTAGGATGAGCTTCCCACCAGGCTTCAGCAAGCGAACGATGTTAGACAGCGTTCTATCATTACTTGCAGTAAGCCCATGGCCCGCTACTGCGATGATGGCGTCGTATACTCGTGTCTCTGAGCCTTCGTCGATAGGGTCAGCTCCTAGATCAAGAGGCTTCGAACTCACACGGCCGTCCGAAAAGGTTTTCTGTGCTTTGATGGACTCAGAGGGCGAAGCTTCAGTAACATGATACTCCGAATATCTCTGGCCCAAGGTGGATAGTATTTCGCCTGTACCAGCACCAACCTCGAGGATCTTCATGGAAGGGTTCTTGTGTGCTAGGATGTCCACGTATCGTAGGAGACCACCCTTCGACCCAAACGCCTTGCTTGCCTCCTCTAGACTGAGGAGCTCTGGGTCCGGTTTCCAATCAATGTTCCATGATCGATGTTTGAGGTCGCCTTCTACCTTAAGCGACTCTGTTTCGCTGTCAAGCTGTGTAGCGATCAGACCCTTGAGGAGAATCATAGGTTCTTTCGAAATTGCATCGATAGCGGTACAGTTTGATCTGTACTTCTTCCTGCCATCAGCTTTAGTCTCAGCAGTGGCAAGGTACCCGGTTTCTGGGTGTTCCTTTCCGGATACCCATAATTCATTGATAAAGGTTGGAATGATTGCATTGTCAACCTTCTGCTCGGGATTCGAAATGATGGGTGCAAGACACACTTGTAGCGTGGCATCTAGGGTCGTAGGATGAATGAGATGAGGTTGAAGATACTCATAGGGCATGAGTTTCTTTAGAAGCGGGACAGTCGAGCAAATATTGGTGAGGGCTTGACCAGACTTGTGGTCGACGAACAGGTCTACCACTGTCTGGAAGAGCTTGCCGAAGACAAGGCCAACGCTCTTCCATGCGTCGTAGACGTCCTCAGAAGCCACCGCCGTAGTGCAGTTCTTCCGCGCCTCGTTGATGCTGTTGGTACAACTGTTTCGGAGGAGCTCCTCTTCCAGGCCGCCGTCCACGATCGTTTCGGGCTCATCGTATTCAATCAAAACCTGGCCCCGACAATGTTCTCTCCATTCGTCATCATCCTGAGCGGTCAATACTTGAAACTCACGCCATTGGGATGCTGTGGCCTCTACAGCAGCCTGCTTAACCGGCCGGATATACACATGGGATTCTACACCCATTGCATCATCGGGAACGACTAGGGCCGCCTTGAAAGACACTTCGCTGAATCTAAATCCCTTGATTACTTTATCAGGATTAGATCGCTCAGCAAGTTGACGGCAGCCCTCGATAGCCATCACAAGCATTCCAGCAGCAGGATACAGGAGTGCTCCCGAGACCATGTGCTGCTCAGCCCAGGGATTCTCGGAAACCCTTATCCAGTTCCGCCATATGGCGTCATGTTTCCCATCCCAGTCATTCACCGGTGCCCCAAGTAATTCGTGACGAGGATACGGCCGATTACGGAAGTTTCGGCTAAGCCGACTCTCACACCAGTATTCCTTGCTATGATTAAAGGGGTAACGAGGCAGGCCAATGACCAATGATGGTTTGTATCCCTCAACATAGTTGACTTTCGTTAGGTCGATGGGGATGCCACGAGTGAACAATGAGCCCGCTGCCGAAAGGGACGTTTGTAGGATTGCATCGTTACGCCTGAGGATGTTGTGGTATTTCACAGTACCACTACCCCTGACCTCATCGACAATGTTGCGTACTGGACCACTGAGAGCAGCGTGAGGTCCGACCTCCAAGATGTCCGTGATAAGTTTAGATTGACTATCCTCTGACGTAGCTTGAAGCATAGCTGTCATAGACTCGTAGAACCGTACAGGCGAAACGAGGTTAGTGGTCCAATATGTTGCATCCTGTAACTTAGACGGATCGATGATCGTGCCATATGTAGATGAGAAGAATTTTGGCTTCGGGCTGTCGGTCTTCGAAGGCCCTGCCTGAATATCACCTAGAGATTTGGTATATTCATCGGCCATGGGCTCCATGTATTGCGAATGGTACGCCAACTCGACAGCCAACTTCCGCGCAAAGATCTGATCATTCTTCAGCAATGCGACCAACGCATCAATCTGCGCGGCGTCTCCACTAATAGTATGGCTGTCTTTACTATTCATGCAAGCAACAGTAAGTTTATTAGTGCCCTGGAACCCTTCTTTGTTCACTTTATCGATGAAGTTTGTAGCTGATTCGAGATCCAGCCCTACTGCAGCCATCGTTGTTTTGGGGCCAGTATTAGAGCGAGCTAACTTAGCAGAATATTGTCCTATTTCGCAGAAGACCACGTCAGTATGATCAGCATAGAAATGATATGTAGGCTTACGTACCTCGCCAGTACGCTATTTTCCAAGCGGCTTCTCTCGAGATAGCTCCGGCAGCATAACCTGCCGCAATCTCACCAGAGGAATGGCCGGCAACCGCTTGTGGCGTAACACCCCAGAATGTAAGTAGGTCAACGAGAGCAACCTGTAAGACTGTGCATAGGGGTTGCGAGAATTCGGCTTCGTGAATTCTGGAGTCTTCCAAAGCTTTCGATAGCTCATCTACGCATCAGATCAGCTATTAGACCGTCAAAGTAACAGTCATTAAAGGGGTCTGGCCTACCAATCGCAGACCAGGTGCTACCCAGTTCTTTCAGATATTTATCAGCCAACTCGACACTCTCCTTGAATACCGGATAATGGACTAAATCCATTCCCATTCGAGCCCACTGCGCTCCTTGGCCGGTGAAGACAAATGCAAGTCCATGGTCGGCGCCAACGCGTTTGACTTCCAACTTTTCTGTCAATGTGTTTTTCAACGATTCAACAGAATTAGCAACGAATGCTGTGCGCCAGTTGAAGTGAGTTCTTTTAGCGGCCAGAGTAAACGCCAAGTCATAGAATGAGCCGTTGAAGGGATGTTGACTGTAGACGTTACCAAGTCTGGAGATACCATCTTGGTCATGTGAGCTCAGCACGATGAGCTGAGGGGAACTGCCAGATGGCAAACTCTGTTCAATGGCTATTTGAAGATCAATTAGATAAGGATAAATGCGTACACGTGACGCAAAGACTAAAGGGTGTTAATATTAGACTTACGAGCAGCATCTGGGAGCTGAGGTACATCAACAGTCTGATGGGGTGCATTATATCCGTACTCCTTCAGGAAGTGGTAAGCATCATCCATCACAATATGCGCGTTAGTTCCTGAGACACCAAATGAATTAATAGACACTCGACGAAGACCGGTCTTGGTCTCCGGCCATGGAAGTGCTTTGGTAGGGAACTCAAAATGCCAGTCATCCGGTATTTTGCTGTTACGGTTCTTGAACCAGGCATTGGCGGGTATGATCCCACGTTCGAGCGTGAGAATGCTCTTGATCACAGATGTGATACCCGATGCGCCCTCTGTTCCATAACATGTAGTCAGCAATTGTCTGGTTTTGAAAGCTTGAAGTACTAGGACTAGAGGAGCCCCTTTTCCGGACAACAGGTACTTTGGGACATGTCAAACTGGAGTAAAATATTCCGGAGGACTGACCTGAGTGCCCGATATTGCTTTTGACAGCGCCAATATAAAGAGGCTCTTCTGGAGATCGGTAGGGAGTAAACATCTCACTAATGGCGCTCGCCTCTATAGGATCTCCTACCAACGTGCCAGTCCCGTGGGCTTCGAAGAACCGTGTAACCGATGGATCAAGACCAGCTTGAGCGTAGGTTTTGCGCATAAGCTCTGCCTGTGACTCCTTCGAAGGTGCAGTAAGACCAGGGGAGTGTCCATCGTGGTTGGAACCAGAGTTTCTAATAACCTTTGAACACTCGCGTTTTAGCAACCTTCATTTCGAGGCTTATGAGATGAGGAGATGAATCAAGTGTACTTACAGCACGGATGGCTGTTTAGACAAAATGTGAAAGTTAGTATCTCAAGTCATTCCGTCACGTAGTTAATAAGCGAGCAATACTTACTATCTCCATCACGAAGAGCATCCGAAAGCCGTTTCAGAACAATGGCGCCAATTCCTTCACTTCTCCCGTAGCCGCTTGCCCGCTCATCGAAGCTGTATGAAGCCCCATCTCGGTTCAGCACACCAAGAGCATTAAGTTCAAGCCCCATTTCAGGAGACAAGATCAAATTGGTACCACAGGCGAGAGCCTAGATGAGCATACTCAGTTCATGCTTGATGGACATGGAGCTGTTCTGGGGTCTTACCATATCACAGTCTCCCGCCTTTAAGCCAACAATAGCTTGGTGAAGGGCTACCATACTACTCGAACAGGCAGTATCGACGCTCAAAGCTGGTCCCATGAAATCGTAAAACCAGCAAACACGTCCCGCAAGTGTGCTCGCGATTGTGCCAGATCCTGTGTACATCATTGGCGCATCGACATCTTTAATCAAGACATCCCGATAATCCCAGATAAAGGATCCCACGTACTTGTGTACTCTATGTTAGCAGATCCTTCCTCTTATTAGAACTTGAGAAAAGCTTCTTGGTCACGAAAAAATCAAGCTGGAAGTTTCTCTTTGCCAAACCATCTAAAATAGCGTAGAAACCACAAGATGACACATTCAGGAGACTTAACACTACTTACACATCCTGTCAACGAACCCTTGGCAGCGTCCATTGTAATACCAGCACTCTCAAGGGCTGTATAGACACATTCAAGAAGCATTCGTTGTTGAGGGTCCATGCTTGCTGCCTCAGCAGGCGTGACCGAGAAAAAGGGGGCGTCGAATGCTTTGACGTTTCCATTAATAAAATGCCCTTCCTTTCCGCCAATCTAGATTCTCTTCGTCAGTCATGGTGATAAGTTTGGGCAAGAGGATATCACATACAACTCCATCTCTGTGGTTATCCGGGTGCCAGAAAGCAGCTGAATTGTATCTCTCTGGTGGTATGGGACGTCTGGCAGATCTTCCGGCGAGGAGAAATTCGTAGAACTTCTCTGGAGTATCCCCATCACATGGATATTTGGCATCCAAGCCAATTACGGCAATGGGCTCAACGGACATCTTGCTAGAAATGTGGGGTTCTATGATGATAAAAGTCGGGATAAGGGCCTGGGCTAAAAGTTCTTCTCGCGATCTATGTCTAAGCGTCCCGATAGTGACGCCGGTCTAGTAACAAAGAGGCCGAAGCAGCAAAATTACTAGAAAGAAAGTGGCTTTTCTTTTTCTTTATAGCTACGCAGAGCCCAATATCTTCAACTACGGTGCGCTTACTTACAAGTAGGTCTATCGTTAATCATCTGGTCCTCCTCGTTTCTCTGTCAGGGTCTGGCCTGATCACCAGCAGGATCTCATGTATCCTCCGTATCCGGATGGATCTCACCATGCAGAAGAGGAGAAAGGATCGCAAGGAATAACCGCGTGAGTGTGTACACTGAGTTTACCTACATAAAGTTATTTGATACTGAGCCCCTGTATCTCGAAGGCGGAGAGTTAACTCTGTTAGTTGCAGCAGGAATCAGCATGTTACAAGGGGATCCTGCGTGTCAGCTGCTACTTCGGTCAAGTCTCTCACCGCTGCCGAACCTGTGAGGTACGGTGCTCCAGTCCGTTGAGTATGTGGGACCCAGCCATTGTAGCTCTTGGCCGTGTTGGGTCAACAACATCAACATAAGCGGCTGAACACCATAATAGTTAACACTCAAGGCAATGAAGGTCACACATTACCGTACACCTCAAACTTCTGGTTTCCTACTTCTCCGCTTTAGGCAATCCAGATGCGATTCGATATCCATTCTGCAACAGAAAGATAGGCTACTTGACAAAGATGCGGCACAGTGTGCGCAGCAGTCCTCCGGGGTAGCACATATCCAGCGTGATACCATGTAATGTGGATTTGAAGTGGATATGATGCTGTACATATCGTTGGTGCAAGGAGTGGGCTACTTACTAGTACTAAGGCATCTTTGCATATCATAAGTGGCCAATTAAGTGACTGGGCGGCTGGTCTCAGGGTTTCGAGCTCAGGGTCTCGATTCACAGGGAAAATAAATCAGTCTTGGTGACTGATAACGAGCAGTACGTGAATAAGGGCCCGTATTCCCGTCTTAATGCCTCGAGAGTCTGTAAACCCAGCTATTAGCCAGCAACGTGGAGATGATCCTCATGGCAGTTTTGCCAAGCCCTGTTCCGATCGTGCTACCTTGTCTTTCAAAGGGATTATAATGCTGCTTCCTTATTAAACGGAGAACGTGTTATATATTGCTTGCAGGAGCCACTATGTAGGTATAACCGTTGTACGACTCTACACTAGACTAGGGCTAAGTGTATCATCGCGCCAGGGATATTTACACTAGTCAAGGTCTGGGCCGGGGTTGGCTTACTACCTAACCCTGTATTGTCCGTCGGGCACTTCGGGCCTACCCGGGGACTAGCCATATCGGAATAAGCGAGTGAGGAGAAGGTCTACACCACCGCGTACAATATTTGTGTTCACCTTACCCAATACCAATTCACCATTATGAATATATATCAAGAGCATACAAGGCGATTAGATAATTTAATATTATTCAATAGTACGTAGAATGTGAATATAATAGCAAGCAGTATATAAAGACAAGAAAAGAGGACAGCTTCTCTACATAGAAAGCTTAGTCTTGAGAGGTAGTTCAACACAAAAGTGTAAAAAATTATAATTAACTCCGAATCGGGGAATCGAACCCCGGGCTTGACGGTACTAGTTCAAGCGATCCGAAGATCAATTGAGAGCGTCAAATGTTAGCCACTACACCAATTCGGATCGTGAATACTGACTGCCCACTAGCGGAATCGAACCGCTGATCTTGTCATGGCATCCAGTAAATACTAGTGACACGCTATACCACTTAGCCAAGCGGGCGACTATAATTGGTTGGTGCAAAACAGCTTTGAGAATACCTATGTAAACTAAGCCAAGTCAAGAATAATATCATTATTCAAAGTCTAAACAAAGTTATTAGAATAGAATTTCTAGCTCGATTCCTGACTAGAATTCAGGTGTTAAGAATAATCTCATCATTACCGAGTTATCATCTACTTCATTTAGCGATCTAAGGATATACCTTCCAGGCAGGCTGGTAGGTCCAGAGTGACGATATGCATTGTACTCTCAATAGTGGCCTGAGCATGTGAAACTCAAGCTTAGCTATAACACAGTGTTCCAAGTTACGACCTTACGATCACGAACGGGGCGGGCCGGAATTCGCGATTACCTGCCAAGGAGGTTATCTAGAGTCAAGACCAATCTGACGTTACCTGCCCAAGAGCGCTAAAGATGGAACATTGTCACGATCGACTTAGCCCATTGCTCTTAAATTTATGAGGCTCTGCTATAGCTTATCTCTAAGTTGTTTAACTGTAACGCTGAATGCAATTGGTTGTCTCTTATCAGCCATCCTCAAGTGACCGTAGCGTCTGACGTTAGTCATCCTGAGGGTTGGATTGAGAATACAGTCATCATATGTGCTGCTTCCTCCGTATAAACTTGCATCGGCCATAGTTTCCTTTTCGAAGCCACGGCGCATCATTGTTTGACCCAGACTGCACTACTTCTTACCATTTATCTCTCAGGATTAAGGGTACATGAAAAGTGTTGTACGGGAGCCTACGCGCAGACGCGAGGTCACCTATGCACGGCTCCGCGAACTGCATCAGGCACTCGTATTCGTATTCATGATCTCATAGGCATGTAGCTGAATTGTAGGGGTCTTCGATCATAAATAAATGAAGCTATTCAGACTCTAAGACACTTAGCTAGACCTTGCCAAAGGGAGGTATTGAGACCCTAGGAGTACTATATATAAGACCAGTTGGCCCTCCAAGAGACCGAGAGCCGATCTTGATATCCAAGGCTCTATGCCCTCATCGGATATTATTGTCATATTGAGTCATTCTCCAAGCCCTGTATTCAGCCCTTGTAATAGAAGGATTCAGAAGTGCTCAGGTTTTAAACTATCATGTATAAGATCATTAGAAAGATGTTGGGGGAGAGGGGCACGTTTACGGGAGTGATTGATAACAAAGCCAGATAGGACATCTAGAGCTACGCCTCGTATCAACTACGCAATATCGAACACTCGGTATGAAAGCTCTTGCTGACTAATTGTGGCAGTGCACGCTCCGCCAAGCCGTAGCCGCCGACACTCCGTTTTGTGTCTTTCCTTGCTTTTAGATAAGCTATTGATCTCTGACAACGTACATCGCTTGTTGTTGATCATCATACACCAAGTTAATCTGCTCGATGGCGTCAACGAGATTTTTCCTCGTTTTTGACATCTCAAGCCGCCTACTAATGCCCCGCAGAGTAGCCATACCCCTACGGGAAGGACGCCATATGCCGATCCCCTAACCATTAACTAAGCCTCTTACGGTTTGCTGTTCGCTATCATCAGTGAGATAAAAAGCAAATGTCGTGAGTTTAGAAACATGAGATAATCATCAACAACGCACATGCAAACTTGATACCAACGAGCGTTAAAATAATCAAGTACTTAAACGCCGGTATAGAACAGAGTAAGAATCGTCGTCTTTCCACGTCTCCCCCTGGAATATATAATATATTCTTGGGAATCTGAATCAAAATGACTTTAGCAAATCTCAATGCGCTTTTACCAGTTTCGGCAACTAGTCGTGGCCCGGACACCGGCGGCGGAGATCGGTACTTATCGGGCTTAGGATCGCCAACGGCGTGGATGAGGATGTGAGCCCGACCATCTCGGCTGCCGAAAAGATTCTGGCGGCTCTCTACAGTCCGCGTTCTAGTTTGGATGTTAATGATGATACGCGCCTAACTAAGCGTATTACTGTTTTCATTTGATAGAGGGTTCGTCTTTCGTTGGTCGTTGGCATCGGGCACTAAACCGTATTGTCTAGGCACATTTTGCTCCTTCACTCTCCAGGAGGCGTAACTTGACATCATACACTAGGCATTCCGTTCAGAGCATGCAGTAGAATCCTGAGATTCGATTCGGTATGTATCTTCCGTAACTACCTAGGTATAGTGAGTTATTTTAGTGATAGGCGAGGTAGGTATATAATCAAGCATGATCCTTTATGAACGTTGAAGATCTCGACAAGCAACTTGTCCCCGGATCACCTACACATCTCACAGTTCTCACAAGATGCGTCGCTTCCTAGCAGCTATCGCAGCAGTCACCGCCGTGCAGGCAGCAGCAGTCTTTGACATCGACAGCAACCCTAACGCCGTCGGTATCTGCTATTCCGTATGGCACAGTCTTGGATACGATAACGGGAGCCCCCCAGATATCTCTGAGATTGAAGCAGGGAATGGGGGTTTCGCGGCTCAACCTGCCTGGCATTGGTGGGGCCGCCCTGATGGAGGATACTATGCAGGGGGTGACAATAATGTATTGGCTCGGCATTTCTCCCAGATCAAGGGGGCTGGAATTGACTTCATCGTTATCGATGCCACCAATTTAGCGGTAAGTATTAACCGATGTCCAAGAATATCCTGCGCAATGTATAAGACTTTCACTTACATGCGGTTTGCCAGGGATACGGTGGTTATGCACCGGGGTTATTCACAGAGCCTTCCGATGCCCTCCTCGCAGAGATGCAAGCTCAAGCCTCGGCCGGCAATCCAACGTAGGTGGTTCTTCATAGAGCTCATCTCAACATTAACTGATGAGGTTTCGTAGTCCCAATGTGGTATTTTGGGTGAGAACGGCCTCCACCGATGCAGACCCCTCAGCCGTCGGCCGCTTCGTGAACGACAGATACTACAGCAACCCGGCTTACGCCAACTTCTGGGTCACGTTCAAAGGAAAGCCGCTGATGCTGACTACCGACACACTTCCCGGTGAGTTGGCGGGAAGCTTCACGCTGCGCAAGATGTGGGGGTTACAGGGCAGTCTGGCGGAGAGCGAGTGGTCGTTTCTCCAGGATGCGCCGCAAAATATCGCTAGGACAGGCGGTGTCCCTGAACAGATCTCTGTTTGTGTGGCTAAGCAGCAGAGTTACATATCCGATAAATCTACGGCTACGTCTCGAAAGGAGGGCGCGACTTACGCAGCGCAGTGGGCCGAAGCGTTTAATGTCCATCCTCAGGTTGTCCTCCTAACATGGTGGAATGAGTGGATGGCCCAGAGACAGGCTGATGATGCGAATGGCAACCCGCAATTTGTAGACGAGTATGATGGAGGTAAATATGTCCCCGGTTCCCTTACCGGTAGTATTCTGAAACTGACAACTGGATTTTCACAGAATATTCCCGAGACATCGAACCGCAGGATCCGAATCAGCCGGGCAGCCACGGTAACAAATATTTGACTTGGACTCAGCAATATGTTTCTGCTTACAAGTCTAATCAACCGATTCCTGCCGGATTGACGGGATATTAGGATCTTATCCTTTTAATTAAGTGTCTAGACACCAGTAGTAGAGATCACGCACAAATCTTGAGCAGAATGTGTTTGCTGCCTTCACATTCAAGCTTCTACCAACCAGCGATCGTATAGTGACGTAGTGGGGTCCTGTATTCTTTCTTCTTAGTCATCGCTAGCAACTCGACAGGCATAGTTCTGTAGTATGGTAAAGGGTAACCGACAGCACCAAAGAGCTTGATATAGCGAATGCCCTGCTCTTCCGTGATGCTGGCGACGAGAATAAGCGAAGTGAACGATATAACACTGATTGCGCGCACTGGGAGAGTTGCTACGTTTAGCCGACTACTCAAAAATATAAGTTGCTCGCTATTACATGTTTTGTGACGATTCTCAACGTGAGCAATGAAGATCACGTGCTCGAAGGCACGGCCCAGGATATCGTTCGCAATGGGACCGCCTTCGCCACATCTTTCTGACACTAAATTGATTATACATCTAAATATGACCCAATAGCGCTAGTCAAACACACCGTTACAAGACCTCTATCTGACTTAATTTTGTATTCCTGAAGAATACGGTGGCCAGGGAGCGAGGAAAGCGCCTACTGATCACTGCCAAGGATTTCTTGGCAAGCGTTGGGCTCGAATTATGAGGGTATAACATATAGCGCCAAATCTCCGTTGACCGCTCGGGGGCATTCCGACGCAAGAAGATATATGCCTTTGCGTAACTTATCAGCTGCTTGAGGATAGTTAAGCCGCCAATGGCTCTGATATAAGCGAGAAATAGTTTATCTACTAGAGGTTTAATACTTTGTTCTACAGCAAATGTGATGTAGCTTCCGTCACACGATTCCTGAGTTCTAAGCGTCCTGTACAAGACATATGTGCGTACCAAGACACTCTAGAGTCGCCACACCTGCGTATACTCCCCCGGCAAAGTACCGATTTGGATAACAGGTTCATTCTCGTTGCCGAGACAGGAAGATAGATGGGCCGCCAGCGCGGTTTTCAGCTGGGAATAAGCTGTACCAGGTATTAGTGTAATGCACGTTAAACGAAGGGCTATAAAAAGTAGACCGCTTTTATGTCCTGCAGATCTAGCGGAGACCGTGTACAAGTAAGACACCTTAATATTACATCTAGATCTATTTAAGTAAGCAGTCCATACTATATACAGCGTCCTTACGCTCATGACAAGTGCTAGAGCCACATATGTATACGAAGTTATAGATGATTAGTCTGCTGATAAGAGAGCATGCAGCTTTCCTGACAATCTACCATCTATCCTGCAAGGTACTCCTCTCTAATCATTACTACATATCTGGTACTTGTTGGGAATATGTAATGCGGAGAATATCGAATGGGAGCGCGCCGTAAGCGGACGTCATCTCCACAGCTGCAGCCCGTAGTGATTGCGTGCATGATAATATATATTATCCCCAGCAATGCTTTCTCAGCTTAAAGCGTCACAACACTACTGAATGCATACTTCGTATTACTCAAAGATGCGATTGCGAGAGCTTCTAACTCTTCTTGCGCGACAAGATCCACGGATCTCCACGTTTTGATTTGTAGTCCTGGCCGGAAAAAGGGCCAATTGTATAGAAGCCCTGTAATTCTGATTAGTCATAATGCCAGGAAAGCCGTAGTCTAGCTATCTAGGGACAAGCATTATCAAACAGGGAACTCCGGATCTTTGAAGTCGGATTTTCCACGGAATTTGCAACAGCTTGTAACAGGTAGGTTCCAATTTGTCAAAGCTTGCCCACAGTAGGCCTTGGCTTGAGGAGCCATACTCCGTACTAGGCGAGGGAGTGTAACAATTAACTGTCCAATAAGTGGCGGCAGTAGTGGTGGTAAGTCTGATAGTCAATTGTTACATCGCCTCGCTTGGCTATCCCAAAGAGCTCTATAATAGGGTAGATTCAGCCGTTGATTGAAAATGAAGCCAGTGGCGATTTGCGCCATATTCTCGCTGCCGAGGCATACCAGCGAGATCCTTCAATGGGAAACATTGTGACCGGCTCTTCTCTGCAGAGTTCTATGTCGTATTACCAGATCAAGAAGCGTCCATATTCTCAATCTTGTGCCGCTGTTCATTCACAATGGCAACTCTAGGGATTATTGGGAGCGGCATTCTGCTTGCCGCGGCACTATCTGTCATCATCAAGATCTTGCTTCTCTTCTTTGAAAAGAAGCCGGGGCGTCTACCTCCGGGGCCCAAGGGCCGTAAGTCCCCATAAGAATGAATATTTCTGCTGTTCTTTGAGAATGATCTCGCCTGTATGCTAGAGCCATGCATAGAGGTTTTCAGATACATTCGACTAGGCCAAGATTGTGATGAGGAATACTAACACAGCATCTTCCAGTTCCTTTCCTGGGAAACATCCTAGATTTGCCCACAGGGGGAGAAAAGGAGTGTGAGCACTGGCTGAAGCATAAAGACACCTATGGTCTGTAATACGCCGCCGACTTGTCGGGATCATGTGCAGCATGAAGCTGACTCCAATTGCGTGGCAGGTCCCATTAGCTCTATCACGACGTTAGGGCAGACTATCGTACTATTGCATTCACCCCGACTTGCTGTTGAACTCTTCGAAAAAAGGTCATCAAATTACTCACCACGGGCGTCATTCGTTTTTGCAGATATGTGAGAAATTCATAACTCCCCCCGAGCATTAATCACCCACACTGAACCATTCAGGGTTGGCTGGACCGAAACCTTACCATTGACGCCATATAATGACACCTTTCGCGCTCGTCGGAAGCTCATGCACATGCTGATGGGTACCAAAACGACTATTGCACCTTATTTAGCTCTGCAAGATGTGGAAGTTCATCGATTCCTATTTCGTGTCCTGCAAGAACCGGAATCACTTCTCAACCACATAAAAACGTATGTAACATCTTCTCCTGGAACTTGCTATGCGCTAAGCTGATATATGATAATTCTTCAATGCATTAGCGAAGCCGCTGCCATCATTCTCAAAATTGTATACGGATACACTGTGGAACCTCACAAGGTAGATCCGTTAGTTGAACTCGTGGACATAGCTATGGAACAGTTCTCAGAGGCTACAGTTCCGGGGGCTTGGTTGGTAGACGTTATCCCAGCTCGTATGTTGCTCTTAATTCTTGCATTTTTATAGAGGCAAGAAAGCTAAGTTCTCATAGTGAAATATGTTCCAGAGTGGATGCCCGGTGGTCGATGGAAAAGGACAGCCAGGGAGTGGCGGAGTGTATTGAGAGAAGTATCAGAGAAGCCATTACAGTTTGCCCGACAGCGAATAGCTAGTGGCAATAGGGGCAGGTCTTTTGTTATGGATTTTCATAACGACAACGGAGATAATGTAAACCGATTCGAGAACGACAATCTTAAATGGGCGGCTGTGAGTTCTCACACTACCATTAATATTATCCTTTCAGTCCCCTCAGGGGCTTCTCCTGTTCCCAATTCAATTACTGATGGTTGTCACAACAGTTCACTATGTATGCTGGCGGATCGGATACGGTATGTCGAGTCATCCCTCTTGAGCTGGTACAAAGTAGGGTTAACTGTGCAAATCTAGACTGTCAACACTGTATATTCGTTTTTCTTAGCGATGACACTCTTTCCCAATGTTCAACGCAGAGCTCAGGAAGAAATTGATCGGGTTGTCGGGACCAGTCGTCTCCCTGCTTTCGACGACAGAGCGAGCCTCCCCTATGTCGAGGCTGTTTTGACAGAAGCTTGGCGCTGGCACACAGTCGCCCCCATGGGAGTCGCTCATGCCACTACGGCCGAGGATCTCGTTGAAGGATATCGTATCCCAAAGGGAGCAATAGTACTACCAAATACTTGGTGAGTAACTTAGATACATAACTTTGTGGAACAAAGCGCAAAGCCGGAAGTAGGTAGTTGACTAGAACAATCTGGCTGACTATAATGACAGGTGGTTTACACACGATCCTGCTGTCTATCCGGACCCCATGGTCTTTGACCCGGCGCGATATCTCGGCCCAAATCCAGCCCCAGATCCAGCAAACCACATTTTCGGATATGGGCGGCGCATCTGTCCTGGTAGGCATATCGCCGATTCATCCGTCTGGCTAACTATCGTACGGTCCTTAGCTGTATTCGATATTAGTAAAGGCTTAGATGAAAATGGCTGCGAGATAGAACCAACTGTGAGGTCGACACCTGGTAGTATTAGCCGTCCTGAAGAGTTCAAGGCCGCAATTAAACCCAGGAGTCGCCAGCACGAAGCCTTGATCCGGCAAGTGGAAGAACTACATCCCTGGGAGGAAAGCGGTGCCACTGAGCTCCAAAAGATTGTGGTTTGAACACGGTTATATAGCAACTTCCTATCACAAGCGAGAGCTCGGTCACAAGATTTGATACGACAGATGCACCTATCCTACTATTAACATCATTCAATCTACCTTAAACCACTGTATGTAGCTACAGAACTTGAAAGTAGTCTCAATACTGAAGGCGTGTGGGTAGGCCACGGCCATATCACTTAATCAGCCGACAGGGTGGCTTGACTAGCTAGGAAGATATAAAGGAAAATTCGAGAAAACTGGCAGCGAGAGGAGACGTAACACATACGCTCGACTTCATGAATCAACGAAATATAATGTTCTTTTTCTGCGAGAAATTGTTTCCCCATCGTGAAATTGTGATAATTCACGTCCTGAAGGCCTCAGGAAGTATAGGCCCTGGCCCAAGGGGTTGACTTCAATACGATAACAATATTCGGGTCTAGACCTAGTATAACTTACAGCTTCATTGTAACTTATCCTTAGATTCCTAAGGGTTGAGTAACGCAGTTGTGAGACGATCTCAGATGCTCCCTGAGGCCTGTGTTCAATGGAGTTCAACTGTGTAGCAGAGTTTCGCGTATCTCCCATGTAACACACAGTCCTTCTAGCATGGACATATGCCATGGTCCTGTCAGGTAGATAGGTGACACCCTAGTGTGTGCCTATAAGGCTGGGTCTATATATACGGGCTATCCCTCCCAACTACCAGTTAGAAGGGCTAGGGGCCATTTGACCAATACACCTTCATGGCTACTGACCCCTTTTACCTACCTGCTACGTGACTGTAGGGCTATTCCATTCACTCTGGGACAGATACACCTAACAGGTGCCTCCTCTCTTTTATCTCCAAGTCAAAGTATGACTAAGCAGCTTGATAGATCATAAGATAGTTGCGTGGCTTAAGCTTCGGAATAGGGATAGCGCTGGTCATCATTAGAATTCTTCGACAAGAGGCATAATGTCCAATAATATATTCTGTCAATATGATAGCGCATCTAGTATTCATTGTAATAGAGCAGCGTAAGTATTGCGTTTTCTTTCATCGCAACGGCCCCCGCGCCAATGGTTTTGCAGTTCAACCGACCTAAGAAGCGTAGGTTCGGCCCTATCACCTAGCATAGGACTTGGTTGGGCGCACTCCCCCATTCCTGTCATCGCCTATATTATTCATTGTGTCATCATATTCGACACTTGACTGGATAATGCACCATTCCGGTCGAAGCCTAGGGAGTACAGGATGAAACCTGTGAGAATGGGGGTGGCGAATTTACCTGAACGGGTACGTACACAGTCTTCAAGCAAAGCCTCGTATTGGCGTATGGATATAGTGCCAGTGAACACCGCCGACTTCCGCCTCCAACTGACGATGCTGCCCAACTTATCGAATGGTGCCAACGTTAAAGATATATCATACAGCATGAGTCAGTGTAGCAGTAAGCGGGTAGGACGGTTGTTATCTTAATAGGTTCAGTCATCGTGGCGGGTTGATAATCAATGCGACTACCCTTGTAAAACAACTGGCACGATAATGGCGAAATAGCTAGGATGAGAAGACGAAGCGTTTTGATATTCTAACAGTAGAACACAGTTTGCAGCACAGTAATCGAGATAGTACTCTAGGCTCGACTAGCGGCCGTTTCCTTCAAGGTTTGTGGTTCGACCGTTAGGTTCCACGTGATGAGTCTGCGGGGTATGGATCAATGTGTGCTGCAGCTTCGGCGTGTAATTGGCTGATGTCCTCGGCTAAGTACCGAGGTACACATGTAACATGCAACTGACTGACAGGTCTGGCTGTTTCCAGATCAATCCACTTTTTTAAAGTGCCCACTTCCTTGACCGCCACCGGCTCTTTCTTTCTTCCATCAATTGAGCCTCCATATTCTTCCCTGTCTTCCCAGGATAACCTTTCTCCAACTCCTTCAACCTCTCCAGTATCAACACTGCAAGATTTCTTTACCCGCTTCACAAATTGAATCCCAGCCAAACCAACTTAACAACACAACCAAACTACACTTTCGCATCGACCACTCTGGATCCCCACCATTCAAAATGGCGCCAATGAAAAACAGTAATTCCAGTAGTAGTAGTAATTGCTATGGCGAGGACGTTGCCCGTCAGGCGAATGTCCTCGCCAGTTGCTACCTGGTCGACTCAGCCGCGTCGCTCAAGGGCCTCCACTACTGCACTACCGGGGCTGCAGGTAAGATATCATCCTATTTTCGTTGTCTTTATCTCACTGCAAGACATGTGTACTGACATTGCAACCCGCAACTAAAGGGGCCGAGTGGTATTCCTGAGGTTCCTATCTCAGGACTACCATCCCCTCCGTCAAGTCCCCCCCTCGCGGCCTTCACGTCGTCCAACGAGCTCGCGCTACAACCCAAGCCCAAGAAGCGCAGCTCCGACAACTCATTCACAACAACGACAACCAACAATTACCTAAACCGCACCACTACCACCGCCAACCGCCGAGGGGGGGCAACATTTCAGATCAGGGAAGAATGTGAGAGATTCTTTTGCGAGACCATGACCGCCGTGTTCCAAGGTGAGCGGAACTCGGCCAGTAATGGCTCCTACCTGACTGGTGTTCACGGTGCACTTACGCCGCCCGAGGACTACTATCCTCCCACACTACAACCATCCTCTTCACTCCCGCGCAGCAGTGGCTCGCACGCCTCTGTCAACGTGAAGGGATGGTTGGAATTCTGGGATTATGTGGGAGGCGCCAGTTTCCGGGCCTTTGTGGCTGAAAAAGGTGACGAAAAGTCACTATTTGCATTCTTCGATAGCGGACTTGTCGGCCAGGATCTCAAGCAAGCGTACGTATTACCTTATTTTCCAGCTAACCTTTTGGAGCCTCTTGTACTAACCGTGTTACAGACTCATTGCTTTAATAGAACTGGCTGATGGTCCGTTGGGATGCTCTAACGTGGTCATCTGTCTGGATCGACACATGCCAGCAGACCACGCAAAATCGTTCATGAGAAGTTTACAGTGGGTTGGGTTTGAATTGACCGCTCTTGACCACTGGGCGGATGAACTCGATGTCGTTAGCGACAAATGGCTCTTTCTAGGAATGGAGCTTTAAAACATTCTCTGCTTCTCTACAAAAAATAATGCTCCATCCGGATTTCAAGGCGAAACATTCTGAATGTCAATCGTTTCTGTTAGGAGTTGGAGTTCACCGCATGTATTTCGGCACCGTTCAGCATTTTGCATCGCGCGCTGATCATGAGAACCACAAAAGCATACATGCATAAAAGGAACAGGCATGCATTAGGTGAACGGCGATCGGAGTTTCAGGGACTGATCCAACTTTGCAGCTCTATAGGGATAAGGCCGTAGCTTTCTATCAATATACACGCAAGTTCTCTACTAAAAAATTCCAATCGTGCCTATCGCGATGTGACGACATTTTGATCTCCCAACGCCCCTCTAAAGATGTAATATGTGATCTTGGACTCCTGAGGATAGCCCTCGGTCTCATAATTCACCCTCAAATTTTCGCACCTCTAACCCTGCCGCTGCTAGGTGATCTTTGACCTGTTGCACCGTGTACTCGCCCCTGTGGAACATGCCAGCTCCTAGGGCAGCGTCTGTCGTGGTCTCTCGGAAAACTTCCTCAAAATGTGCGGGATTACCGGCACCGCTCGACGCGATAACGGGTATGCGCACGGCGGCCTTGACCTGCTTGATCAGTTCCAGGTCAAAGCCGCTATTGGTACCGTCGCGGTCGATACAGTTCAGCAACAGCTCTCCCGCGCCCATGGCCTCCACTGCCTGGGCGAGCTCGACGACGTCCATATCGCGCGTCTCGCGGCCGCCCTTGATGGTGCAGGCGTACCAGCAGTACTCCTCGCCCTTGGGGCCGGGAAATCGGGTGCGCAGCGTGTTGTGACGAGTTGCGTCGAGCTTGGGCACGTACACGCGTTTAGGGTCTACGCTGACAACGACGGCTTGGTTGCCGTATGCCTTGGAGATCTGCTCGATGGCTGTGTTACCCCATAATTTGCGTCCGACAGCGTAGTATTCCTCTGCGGCCAGGACGGCGTCTGAGCCGATTGACACCTTGTCGGCACCGCTCTTGAAGTACATCGTCGCGATCTCCAGCGCGCTGACTTTAGTCCCGTCCGTGTCCACTGTGTCACGGATGCCGCCGCCGATTGTCAGGGGTACGAAAACGGTCTCCGAGGTGCGCCGCAGAATCTCGAGCATCGGAAGGTCGGCTAGCGGACAATCGCGGAAACTCGTGATGTTGAGGAACGTCACCTCGTCGGCGCCTTGCTCGTAGTACTTCTTGGCCATCTCGACGGGCTTGCCGAGGTTCCGCACATTGCGGTCGTCGCCCTTTTCGCGTACGTCGTATTGGTCGCCCTTGGTCACGACGAGGTCGCCTTGGTCGTTCGTCCGCACGTCAAGACATGCGATCACGCGCCGCGTTAGGCCGCCCGTCGGCGCGGGACCCGTTACGTCTTGTCCTAGCGTTTTCTCGCCCTCGCCGGTTAAAAACGACCTTATTAATTTTAGACCGGCGACGCCACTCTTCTCGGGGTGAAATTGCGTCGCCAGTACATTCCCTTTTGCAACGGCGCCGACAAAGGTCTCCTCTCCGTATGATCCCGTAGCTACTGTCCAGCCTTGACTTTCTAACTCTCCTTTCACGTAGGGGTATTTGTAAGAGTGGACGTAGTAGTACTTGCTGTCTGGCTGGAGGCCGTATAAGCTCTTGCTCGACGCGTTGGCGCTGTTCCAGCCGATGTGCGGCACGGCCTTGTTGGTGTCGTTGAAGCGATTTAGCTCTCCCTTAATGAGTCCCAGGCCGGGTACGTTTGGGTCTTCCGTCGACCCCTCGAACAGCGCCTGTAGCCCTACACATATTGCCATAAACGGCTTTCCGGCATCAATGTGGGCTCTTACGGCAGGCAGGTATCCGGCCGAGGCAAGCTGGCTGAGACAGTGACCGAAGTGTCCCACACCGGGCAGGATCAGCTTCTCGGCTTTTGAGACATCTTCTGGTGTCCGCACCCATTCGACGCTGTAGCCTATCTTCTCGATCGCGTTGACGAGAGACCGTATATTACCCGCGACGTAGTCGAGCAGATGGACTGTCGGCATGGTCAACCGTGTAGGTAGGTGTGTTAAAAGGGAAATATCTAATCGTTGAGATTGCAGTTAAGGCGTGATGAGGAAAGAGTATGAAGTAAGCCCGGGGTATAACTGTTTCAGCAACAGATGTAGAGACTTAAAAGAAAATTGACGGGCAAGCTTTTGCTGAAGTGGCACCACCAGCGCAGCTCCTTTTACCTCTCCGCAGGGAAACTCACCAAATCAGACGCCCTTTTGATTGGTTCACGAAGAGATTTCTCCTTATTTTATGAGATATTCCGGTGTATTATTAGATGAAATCTCCCATATGACTCAAAGGTCCTGTGTGGAATACGCGGGAGTCACATTTTCTAGCACTTATTATCTAGACTCGGTACTTTTGCAGCGAGGAGGGGCACTAGAATTGCCCCTCCAATTGCGATATCGTAGCGGCCGTAGCTTCGGTATTGCCGCTATTGACCGCCCTAAAAGCTGCCGAAAACAGCAAGCACCTTAAAGCTGCGACGCCACTGTCTAGAATCCCCACCTGATCCAACTTTATTGTAAACCCGCGCGTGCCTGCTTTGTTGGAGGTATTCTCTACTTAAGGTATTGTCTAGTAGCATGATGGAATAGGTTCTCTAGTGCTCTGCAAATGTCTTGCATATGTAGACCAATAACGAGTGCCTTTTTTGTACAATAATTTCTAACCACTTCAAGTTCCTTGCTATTATAAAAACTGCTCAATGAAATCCTCCCATAATCAGAGAAGTATTAAGCTCAGTCGACAGCGACCTGATGGCTAGCCTCGACCTGCTAGATCCCAGGCTTAGAAGCCCCAAGTTAGCAAGTCTCGAAACGAAACAGGCTAAAAGACGTATAGAAGAGGAAGATGAGTCTGATTGGGAATATGAGTATTCGACTACGGAGACAGAGGTAAAATCCAATATGTCTCATATCTCCCACACTTTACGTTGCAGCTGACGCGCATCAGACCTTCTACGTGACTTTGGACTTGTCCAAGGCTGATTTCAAGGCTCAAGAACAAGTCAAAAGCAATTTATTTCCTTCGAGGGGGAGCTGGCAAACCCATAAAGCTAGCGAGCTGTTCTTGAACAGGCGCAAAGCTGAACAGACTTCGCATAACAGTGGTGCCAGTAGTGCTGCCAGCTCTGATGCGGAGCGCGATGACGAGGACCAGCCTGACATGTTCGACGAAGATGGGAAGAAGCAGCCCAGCCACGCGCAAGAAGACGAAGACGGGGATGAGGAGGACGGCGCCAATAACGAGAGAGTGCAGATATTAGAACTGCATTCCGAAAACCCGATCATCTCGTATAAAGGCCGCGTGTTCTCGGGGCAATGGTGCGAAAACACGACAACGGAGCTGCTCCTGACGCGACACGATGACGATAGTTCTTTACCCGTTCTCAAACACCTTGATCACGGGGTCGATCTCCTCGCGGCCAGCTGCTCGCGAATCAACGTCACGGAACAGAAATTCAAACCAAAAGCCAGCGAAAGCGCGCGCCAACGCGCCAGCGCTCATCTACCGCAAACCATCATCCCGCCCGCCGATCCCAAGGCGACCCAGGAGCGCAACGACCAGCGCAATTTCCTCGCCGACTTGATCGCTCTCAAGAGACGCAAGGGCGAGACCGACGACGTCACCGTCATAGCACGCAGCATGCAGGGAAAGCGGGCCAAGTTAAAACCCAAGGGAGCCCGAACGCATCGCCGCGGCCGCTGGGCACATGCGGGTAAACTGCAGGCCGTCCGTGGCACCCACGAAAACGGTACGCAGGAGAAAAAGGCGCGACGCGGCGGGAAGAAAAAAGGAGCCGGTCGGCCACCACGAGGGAAATGGGCGCTCTTCCCACTGGAGAGAACTGCGCGGGACTCGGCATCAGTTGCTTCTTCCGGAGCGGGTGATGACGAGTTCGTATCTACCGCAACACCTTTCCGCTGGGACGATCTGGATGAGGGGCAGGGTAATTCACCTGCTAGGATGGAAGAGCCTATAGATATGGACATGGAGGAAGAACAGGATGAGGACGACGCCGACTTCGACGATAATAACGACTTCGAGGAAGAGGACGAGGAAGATGAGATGGACGAGGATGAAGACTGAATCCAGCCTTGAAAGAAGAATATATAATATCACAGGATCAATCGCTGTTCGACTGCTTGTTGAGCATCGATGTAGTTTTAGGTTGTATCGTAACAAAGCTTTTAATCACGGAGCAACTCATTTTACACAACTATGATTCTCATTTGAACATATAGCGTCTGAGCCTTTTTTCCCCTTTCTTTTTCATTTTTAACTTTTAATTTTTGCGCCTCTGTTCTCCGCATCAGATTAGGTCGTCGATACTCTTATCGGCATCCTTTTTGATGAGATCCATCATGCCCTGCAATCATCAAGAATCAGCTAGCCCGTCCCTTGCGTACAACTTTACGATGAAACACGTAAAACAAGGAGCAGGGAAAAGGCACGCAACCAACTTTGGAGCTTAAATAATATATAAAATGAAAGAACTCACCTCAGGCATTACCGGGTTCCCATCGTCGCCTTTGACATACCGGAACGGCATCTCCGTGCTCTCGTGTTCGTTGATCTTGAGTTCAGGATGGTCGATGTACGGGACCATATTCAGTGTGACTAGAAACTCATCAGATTAGAATCCAGACCTCAACGTTATGAAAATTAATTGACTTTAGTAGGAGCAAAACAGGGCAGGGGGGGGTTGGGGGATTTGGGGAGACAGGCGGCGTATACGGCAGTAGAGAAATAGGGGTAAAAAGGGTGAGGCGACGAGGAGGGAAAACTCACACTGCTCTTGTATAACCATCCGCGTCACCCGCACGGCGGTGTCAGTGGTCATTTGCACGGGACCGAGACGTCGGCCTTCGAAACCTTTCACGCGGAGCTCGCTAGTGCGATCTGCGTACGTAGATATGATGAGCTCGCGAATTATCTCTCGCTTACGCTGCTGATAACGTGGGAGAGATACTTACCCCTTGGAGGATCGTCACCTAGATAAGAGCGTGTTAGCTACTTTTGCCCATGTCCGCCTCACAACGAGAATTGTCTCTTTCAAAGGATTAATGCCACATCGTCATCAATCCGACCCTCTTCCTCTTCGCATGCTGTCTGCTAGGTACAGAGCAAGGAAATTCGTGATCCGGAATTCCCAAGCATACCTCGTGAGTAAACACATCCAATGACTTACTCACTCGCTCACTCAGGTACACGCAAAGATCAAACAGCAGCAAAACACATCCGACAACACAACACAGAAGTTTCAAAATGCAACAAAATAACCAACTCCCCAACCAAAAATAAAAAAAAAGACAGAAATTCAAAACGAAGAAAAACGTCCCAACTCACCCAAAATCCCCCCAAAAAGAAAGACATCAAAAAGCGCCTTGTCATCGGGACTAATATCCTTCTCGGCCCTAGGATCCAACAAACACACCCTCTTACGCATGTCCCCTCCCTCGGGATAAAGCTCCTCAACCCCGCGCGTCTCAGCGCGGAACGCAGGCTCAGCCGTCAAGCTCCCCGGCAACCTAGCGACGAGGTCCGGCGCCATCGAAGACAAGACAAAGGACCCGTCGGCGCGGCCCGTCTCGCGCGCGATGGCCGTGTATTCGAGCTCTGACCAGGGACCTAGTTCCGGGTCTAGGTGCTCTACTATGTAGGTCTTGCGGTCGGGCATTTTTCCTTTCCTTTCCTTTCCTTTCTTGCCTTTTTGGGGCTGCTTCTTTTGTTTATTGGGTATATTCTTGTAGGTCGTGATGTGGGAGTTGCTCTCTGATTTTTGATGTCTATCCTGGAATCCGTTTATTTTCAGGGTCCGTACCCCCTGGGATGTCGTCCGCCTGTGAGAAAATACGGTGGATTTTAGTGATGGGATAATTGATCGGAACAATGCAGCAGTTAGCAACAGTTAATCACTTCCCCGATTTGTGTCTGATTGATCGATTGCTCAGTCTGCGATAGCTTTATAAAGTATGTCGAAAAGGTGCAGTGCAGTCACAGCCGCGCAGGTAGCTAAAATGACGTAGATATCAACTAAGTTTAAAATCCCTAGATCTTGCCCTCTGCAAATTCCTAAAGTTAGTCTTTATAGCTTTTAGACAGCTGCCAGATTTGGCGTGCGAATATTGGCGTGAGGTTAAGTTTGTGGTCGATAGAGATCCACTAAAACGGCAGAGAGTCATTTGATTGGGTGCTTTTTCCTACGCAGGAGGTATTGATGGCGATTGTAGTGTTGGACAGAGCAAGCTATATCTTCATGGGAATATACCACTTCCAAAGGCAATCTTAGGAAGCTAAGTGATATTCATGCTGTAAAACCAGAATATCAGAAGACCAATGGCCTAAGCTGTAAGGGAATTATTAATCAGTAGTTTTTAGGTATAAGCGGTCAGACACTGCCCAGTTAACAAATAATATTAGTATTACTCGACCTCGTGTATACCCAGTCTTCATTATCCGAAGCCAGAGAACTGACAGAAAACCACCTGCGATGTTCATGTTATACATTTTCCCCTAATCTAGACTGAACGCCGGGTAGAGGTTCACAGACTACCTTATTTCTCTATCCCCGAATTCCCGAAGCAATTTGACCGAATAATCATACAGTTAAAGCCATATCTCCGGCCCCTGAAATGAGCGAGACATTCATCGAGACAACGCCCGGACACGTCAACCTAACGATTTTCTGGCCTTGGTAGGCTTTGATGGTTGCACACTCATGTCCTTGCTCTTACGCTTCTTGGTCGGGCGGCTAGATCCTCCCTTGGGACGATATCCAGGGTCTTCGTCTCGTTTCCTCTTGCCCTTGAGAGCGCCAGCGGCAGGGGCCTCGTAGCCCGCTTCATCCTCCCAATCCATCGTGTCTGCGGCTTCTTTCTCCCTCTCCTTGTCCCTCTCCTTCTCCTTGCGATTGGCCGTAGACTGCCTCTTGCGCGATGCTCCGCCCTTGCGCTTGCGGCCATCCTCTTTCTCGCGGTCGTCCTTGTCCTTATCCTTGTCTTTCTCTAGATCTTGCAGGAACGTCTTGGGCGCGTTCCGTCTCAGCCAGTTGTATACGCTGGTGGGATTACGTAGTGCGAAATTTGCAGCAGAGTGCTGTGTGGCGTTGGCTGTTCCGAGGACCGACGGTGCTAGGGTAGGTTTCGGTTTAATTCCGAGACGCATGTCGAGCTGGTACAAATATTCGTCTAGATCGTCCGCGGAAAGGAAGGACGTGGGATGCGTTTGAGGGTCCTCAGGCTCCACGTCCTCGCGTAGCTCGGGGACTCGTTGTATATACTCCTCGTAACTCTGATGCGGCACATCTTGAATGAGCTTCTTGAGAGATTTGGTGGGTTTCTGTGTGCTGTTGGAATCATCACTGTCCGTCTCGTCCTCGTCCTCATCATCGTCATCGTCGAGATTCAGATCTATACGTCGCTCGAAGGGGATTTGCGGCGATTCATTAACGTCCAACAACAAGTCCATCAAGCGACTACGTGGTGGGATTATTCATTAGCCATCGTTCGCTTGCCGTTGTGATAGGAAATACGGGATTGCTTACTCGTTCTCGATGGCAAGGCGCTTCGCAGTTCGCATGGCCTTCTGTTCCAGCGCATGCAGATCCTCGCTTTCTCTCATCCTCTGATCGAACGTGATCCGCATCTTCCGGTACTTCTTCTTCCACGACTTATAAGACGGTCGGGCCTCCGTCATTTGCGCATCGTCGTGCATGCGGTCTCGTAGACCAGGCTCTGTCTTGATTCCAGAGTGATCCATGACGGAGCGGGTGTATGTGTACGCGATTGTGGTAGACAATGACTATAATATTAAATTGTGCGATGAATGATTGTGATGGCGAAAGAAATAAGTAAATTACGGGATTGAGAAGTGGAGGAAATGCAGTAGGCGATGCAGAATGGAGGACAGTACAGGTCAAGTGTCAGGTAGAGAAAAAAGGAAAAGAAGGAAAGGGCGGGATAGATGCAGCAACACAATGAAGGTACTTTTTGGGGGCTGTTGTGATGATGATGCTGCCCAGTGAATGCGGCATCGACCAACCTAAGTTTGCCATTTTAGGGCGTGCCACGCCTCCCTCCAACCATCACGCGTTCCCTAGCAGGAGCTCGGGACAGATGGGTGGTCTCTAGCTTGGCCTGCATGGGCAGCCTCAGGTGTCCACTAGCGCCGACCTGGGTCGGTAACAATTTGGGCGCCTTAGCGTCCCCTAGTACCTAGCACATTGCCCCACGGTTGCATGCCTCAAGTGTACAATTCAATCCCACGCTTTTCCATACAAATATACAAATCCTACGATATTCAGGGTTCACCTCGCAAAGCAGCAATTGTTCGCTCCAATTAACCCCATCAATTGAGGCTGTCTTTTCGTTAGTCTCTCTGTATCTTATACTACGGGGCATATAAAAGCAAACAGAAAAAGAAAAGCAAGAAAAGAAAGCCAAAGTCAACAATCTAAACCCCTCTCCAGATTCCCCAGTACATGCTCAGAATCCTCGCCAAAATGGCCGAAAACGCAGCGAAGCGCCTCAAGACCGACAACGCCAGCAGCGTGTTGATCGGGACGCACAACGGCCACTTCCATGCAGACGAGGCGCTCGCCGTGCACATGCTGCGCCAGCTCCCCGAGTACGCCTCCGCCTCCCTCGTGCGGACGCGCGACCCGGCGGTCCTCGCGACCTGCCACACGGTCGTCGACGTCGGGGGCGAGTACGACGCCAGCCGCCACCGCTACGACCACCACCAGCGGACCTTCGCGACGACGTTCCCCGGCCGTCCGACGAAGCTGTCGAGCGCGGGGCTCGTGTACCTGCACTTCGGGCGGGCGCTGGTAGCGCAGAAGCTAGGGGCCGCGACGGAGACAGGCAACAACAACAGCGAAGGAGGAGGAAAGGGGGGAGAGGATACCGTCGGCGTGGTATGGCGGAAGCTCTACGAGTCCTTCATCGAGGCGCTCGACGCGCACGACAACGGCATCTCCGAGTACGACCCTGACGCGCTAGCAGCCGCAGGCATCGAGAAGCGGTTCAGCGACAGCGGCTTCGGGCTCGGCGCCGTCGTGGGCCGGCTGAACCCGAACTGGAACGAGGCCATCCCCTCGGACCCGACCGAGGCGCAAGCCTTCGAGGACTCGCGCTTCGAGCTCGCGAGCAAGCGTATCGGCGAGGAATTCGATCGTGATCTAGCGTACTACACCACCGCGTGGCTGCCCGCGCGGTCCATCGTGCGCGAGGCATACGCGAAGCGGCGGGCGTACGACCCCCAGGGCCGCGTGATGGTGCTCGAGGGCCAGGCCGTGCCGTGGAAGGACCACCTGTACACACTGGAGGAAGAAGAGCAGACGGAGGACCAGAACAGGGTGCTGTACGTGCTGTACCCCGAGAAGCCGACGCCCGAGGCCAAGTGGAGGATACAGGCCGTGCCTGTTACCAAGGACTCGTTCCAGAGCCGCAAGGCGCTGCCCGAGCCCTGGCGGGGCGCGCGGGACGCGGCTCTCGACGATATCACTGGCGTGCCCGGTGGTGTCTTTGTACACGCTTCGGGATTCATTGGGGGCAATAAGACGTTTGAGGGCGTCAAGGCCATGGCTGAGAAGGCTTGCTCATTTTAAGAGTCTGGCGTGGGAAATTTAACGGGGACAGAATAGGAAAAAGGTAACATGATGAGGCTTATGACTACGAACGTTCATATAGAATTAAAAAGGGTTGCACGTCTGGTACGGGATAGATAAAAAAGAAGGTCCAAAATACTATGCCCAGCAAATTTCATCTTGAATATTCCGAATTGATTGTTGTTCACATTTGGAGTATACCATTGCTGACTGGCGACATGATTTTCAGATCACACAGTGACAGACATATCCCAAAGCATCTGAGAATCGTAGCAATTATGCTTTTCCAAGGATAGCACTAAGTAATCCAGTTGGTCCACCAGCATTCCAATAGGCAATGAAATCGGCAATACCCAAGTTCCCAAACATTGTACACGGCATGCAGTATGCGTTGAATTCAAAGTCAAGCGAGGGGAACGGTCATCAACTGAGTACACTCGAACTAATCAGAGGAGCACGCGAGATGGAACATTCAGAATTGCGATGCATGCCTCCGTCTCTTCTCTTCTCTCCTCCTCGTCATGAAAAGCTCAACTTCGTGAAACCAACCTGAACGCCATGAGATCCCGCCATGAGGGGAAGGAACAAGTCCCCGATCAACTTCATAAATCATCATGAGAGTCATACTCTTTCACACCCTACTAATCCGCACGCGGGGAATTTCTTCTTTCTGTCCGCCACCCCTTTGGGCAAATTTCAACAGCCAAAGCCTGAACAGTTCCACTGTGGTGCCACAATAAAGAGAAGAAACAGCCAGGTCTGAAGAGCATAAGGAGTGAGCTCGTGATATTGTTGTACACCCCCAAACCCCATAACTCCAAAAGCGTGGTATGCTACGTTCTTTGCCTATCTCCACGCTTCTTCCACTCGGATCAAACATGAATATGGGTCATCGGCGCATAAGCTCAGGAGAGCCAAACACCGAGAATAGATGGCACTCTCCTCTCCCCTCATCTTCGGATAGGGATGCCTTTGGCGCTGGTGCCATCGACGGCGGTGTTCTGCTGCTGTTCGTTGGTGTCGGGCTCAGTGTCATCATTGGTGCTAGACTCGGTCTTGAACAGGCTGCTCTCCTTGACAGGGCTGCCCGATATACCGACGGTAGGACTGATCTGGTGACCACTCACACCGCCGCTGATACTGGAGTGGTGCTGGTGGCCCGGGCCGCCGTTGATGCCTCCGCTCCCGCTGCTTTGGTTTGGGCTCGAGAGGTGGGGGATATTCTCGGGCACGGGGTGCTGGCTGCCGACGCTGCCCGTGTCGAGTTTGTCGCCCTTGCCGGCCTTTGACATGGCATAGTCGCCACTGTCGAAGTACTTGCGTTCCTTCAGGTGCTTGGCGAAGTGGTCGGACTTGGACGGCAGCTTGCCGTAGAGGCGGAAGAGCCGCTGCTCATCGGGGGTGAGTGACTATAGCGGGAGAACTTAGTTAGTTGCATCTCTACTGAGTGAAAGCACGACGCAATCTCAATGACGACCCTGCTTAGGCTGGCCCGAGCTGAGCTTCGTGGCCCGCTTAGCACTTGGGGAAGCAGAGCAAAGAGTGGACAAAGACAATGCCTGATGCACGAAGGCCGTGATCACAGCCCCCTCACACGGCGCCTTTCCATGCTCCCAGTCTACAGCACGATCTTCAAAGGTACAGAGAATAGTGGCGAAAACTAACCGAGATGTCGATCTTGTTCTTCTGGTGCGGGTTCATAGTGACGAAAGAGACGTCGAAGGTCTGAGGAAGGGTTCGAATATGTTGATTAGCTGTACGATATTGCGCGGTAGCGTCGTCCCGAGCTGCAACGGTCTGTATCGCAGTCCACCGAATGAATGAGCTCAATCGCAGTAAATGTTCTGTTTCTTTTCGGTTTGCCTGCGTAGTCTGGAGCAGTACAGAGGACAGATGATGGTGGTAGCGATTGTGGTGGGTAGTTGTGGTGGTGGTGGTGTATAAGAGGGACTTGGGAGAGAGTGGTGTGGACTTTCGAGCTAGTATGCTGTCTAAGGTAGGTACGCTAATTGGGTGTCTGGAGGGGGGAGACGGCAGGACTTGATTGGCTGGATTACCATCATGCGGTGGTAGCGTACCAGTAGTGGGGTATTCAAGACGGGAGATATTTCGTACGCATACCTAGGTAGTTCAAGTTGCAACTTATGAAACCCCGTTCTCCTTCCCAAGACAAATGAATAAAATCCTAAGAAGCATATTCCACCACGGTATTTGGCTATAAAACTCACTTCCAGCTACTACTAGAAAGACTGCCAGGTAAATACTTGTACGCATAAGACATCTAATATACATTGAAGCTCAGTAGTGGTTAGCTTACATGTATTGCGCACCCCAATGTATTGCTGTTACAGATGTTAACTAACACCAGTAAAATCGAAGTCGTACTGATACAATGCGCATGACCGTCCTGGCCTGAACATCTCCTCTGTAGTAGTGCTGCGAGTGCTGGTCCAAGCTTTTACTAATGTGACAACTCTCCTACTACTCATTGCATTCTACTCACAACATACAGATGCACAATGTGACGCGAGAAAAAGAGAAGAACGAAGTTGTCTTCATTGTATTTTGGGATATCTTTTCTGGTATCAAGTGAGGAGCACCCGGGCAACGGGTTTTGGCTCTCAGGCAAATAAACTAACACGCTCCGACGGCCAAGATACCTTAACCTACCAAGGTGCTCAAGAAACCACCCAAACGCCCCTTTGAATCCCAATTTCCCTTCACTTCCTAACGCCAGATGCGCCACGCTATGCCCGTGAAACGATACTCTATGACGCTCTGCGATTCTCAATGCTCGCACCCAGCTTGCCCTTGTGACAGTTTTTGATGATCCAGGGATGTCGCTGCACATCCTCGAGTGGTAATCTCCCCATAGGGTCAACGACGAGTAGCTGGTGCAATGTCAACATTATGCTTAAATATTGAAAGAAATGGGAAAGACAGTGCTGACCTTTTTAATAAGATCCCTAGCTTCGAAGCTGACATGAGGCGGGATCTTCATATCCGCCTTCGCGATTCTCCTAGTTGTCATGACAGGCGTGTCCTCAAACGGCGCCTCGCCCACCAGGAACTCGTACATCAACACCCCCAAGGACCAAAGGTCCACCTTCTCATCGTACGAATTATCCAAGTGGCGTGGCTGGATCATCTCCGGCGGGAGGTAGTCCAGGGTTCCACAATACGTCGTCCGACGGTTACTCGGCGCATGCACACTCCATCCGAAATCGGAAATCTTGATCTCACCATGGATCCCGACGAGGATATTTTCAGGCTTGATATCGCGATGGATGACATGCTTGCGGTGTAAATAATGCAACGCGCCCGCCATCTGAGAAATATACTGCGCTGCCTTCCACTCCGGAAACCGCTGCGCCTTGCGTAAGTGCTTGTATAGTTCTCCCCGGCCGGCGAACTCGAGAATGAGAAATATCCGCTTGGAGTCATGGAAATGGCCGTATAACTTGAGGATATTAGGGTGGCGTAGATTACTTTGAATCTCTACCTCGCGCCGTACTTGGACTTCGACGCGCGCATGCTGTAATTCTTTCTTGTACAGCACTTTCAGTGCGCAGATGAAGCCGTGCTCACGCTCGCGCGCTAAGTAGACACGGCCAAACTTGCCCTTGCCGAGGGGCTTGCCGATTTCAAACATCCCCAGGTGGAACGCCTTTACCGCCGGCTGCGTGATAAGAGTAACCGGTCTGCCATTTGTTCTCGCCGTCTCGGTTGACTTTTCCGTGTTAACAAGACCCTTTGCGCGTGTCGTCGTCTCAACTACGGTTTGGCGAGCTGATACCGCTGGTACATTCTGTGATTGGTTTTGAAGGGCGACTCTCAAGAGGTTTGGCCGACCTGAACCGGATGAGTGCAGTATTGAAGTAGCTCCGATCTATAGGTAAACATGTAGGTTAATACAGGCAGTGCACCAATGACTTGCAGCCATGACTAACAATTTTACCTTCGACGACTTCCCATCCTTCCCACTCTTATTGTTGATTGATAGGTGCTCTAATTGAGTCGCTAGAGCGTGAGTTGCCATGGTTGTAAATATTTCATATAGAGCACGGCGAGAATAGAGGTCAAATTATCAACGATTAGCTAATTAAGTAGCGAGAGAAGTGTTCAAGTTATTGAAAAATCGGAGTTGCCTGGAAATCTTGTCTAAACAATGTTGGTGAGGCGCAATTGATGTACTCGGGACGATGAAGATTGTTTATAAGTCCTAGCACACGCCCCACAGTTCCCCGAATGTTGTTGTGGCAACGCTTGTTGGCCGTGGCAATCTAAGCATGCGCCTTGTATTACTCCTTCTAGCTTCATCGTCCTAACAAACCTCAGTGTCCAAACATTATATGTCGTTAGGAGTAGAAATACTGATACATTTCACGATATTATAGGTAAGTACTTAGATAGTGAGTAGAAGAGAAGCTATATGTACTAAACGTTAAGGTAGCCACTGTCTGGGAAGCTAGGGGGAATGCCCATAAAACACCCCGAAGAGTGGATGCCTATCAATTATCTCCGTCTCCTCTACAACATCGCTAGCCGCATTACAATACAACACGATATGAAAACAACACTAGATTAGGTGCCTTCAAGTCGCATGCTATTCCTATACTAGAATTACGCTATAACCCGACTACAAGCTTATTCTTTACCGATTCTCGGCGTATCTGGACCATAATTCCATGCTTCGAATTCTAGCCCACTAGTTCACTGCGTTGAGATGAAGTCTTATCCAACTCACCCATGCTACACCAAACAACCTGGGTCAGTTTAGGCATCAAGCTGTAGAAAATCTCCGTCGATGACTCAAACCTGCTGACGAGCATGGAGTTGTCTCCCATGGCCACTCAAACACCACCAGGATGTCTTGCAATCAAGAGTGTGCTGCTCATCCAAAGTTATTCCGTTCCTTCGGTTGTTCCCACTATACGCGTTTTCCAGCTCAATGTCAGAATGGAAAATGAGAAGTAGAGAAGCTTGGGTTTCACTTGTGTCCTCCGGGCTAGACTCCCTTTAGTCTGATTTATCGAGTATAGAATACATCAGTATTACGTGTAAATTTGTGCGTGTTCGTGTACGTTTTTTCGGTTTTCAAAAAAAGAACAACCATGTCCTGGTATTCTTGGCACGCTAACAAGTGTCTCGTAGTCTCCAGTATTCAAAGAAGACGCGAGTGTAATCATCACGCACGCTACCGGTCATGCCAATGTTGATGCAGTCGACGTCGATCACGTAATTGAAATTGACCCGTTGTCTCAAGCGCTCCGGAAGTAAGGGTTCCAGCTGTGCCCTTACAGAATCAAAGGTCTCATCCATCATATGGCGGTCCCGTACGTCGAACAGGGGAGGGAAGGACTCAACATCGCGGAGCGCCTCGTAGGTCGTATAATTCATGAAACCATAAATGTCGTGCTCTAGCAACGTAACTTCCTCACCAGTATAGCTCACTGGGCACATCTTCGGTTTTGCTACGAGCGTGATCTCCTTGAGCTTCGATTCATCGAAAGGGCCAGGTTCGTTGGGCTGCCACAGGTCGCCTACCATTTTCCCGAGATTCACACCCAGCCAGTCCGTCTCTGTCATGCAGTCGCAAACAAGGAGCGCCAAGTACTGCACTTCCTTACACCAGGGGCTCTTCCACAGCTGCAAGAAAAGCGCTGGGCGGCGGGGATCGGTGACGTAGACGAGATCCCGGTCTGGTGCCACGAGGAAGCGCTGCTTTGCTCTTTGCGCCTCACTTCGTCTAAATTCAGCCATGCCGTACCCATCCCACGCGCGAGGTGGTATCATGTAGGCATCTGCACCTCGATTAATGCGTACACAGCGATTGTAGATGTCCTTTCTGTCGTTCTCTATCCGTTCGTTTAGAGTCCTTCGTTGCCGATCAGAACATCTGTTATAATTCCTCAAGCGACCAGCCAGACGGCACAGTCTGACCACAACGAAAGCATAATATCCACGCATCTTATCCCCGACACTTGGAGGCATTAATACGTCGCTGTGGAGGATTTGATCGCAATTCTGAGTTTACCGATCAATGTCAGTAGTCAGTATAAATACTTTCTCAATCATCTTCTCGAGCGAAGCTCGGTATAGTAACCGGGAACATCTGATGATCTAGAAAGAAATGCTTATAAAATAAGAACCGTAGTATAATGACCTACTGTGAGTATTCGGCGGAGCTGACGGAGTATTTCTCCCACGTCAAGCCACCCACCCTGGACATCTGCCAGCTCATCCACAAGTCTAAAAATGAGTCCGGCGGTTCGTTTTCCCAGGTCGCCGAGTCTTGCAGCAGCCAAGAGTCCTTGCTCGTCTTCGCCTCTTGACGTATCGGGGTCGAAGCACAGCAGGTCAGCTTTCACCATCCTGAGCCCATTGAATTCAAATACTTTCGGACACGAGTCAAAGGGGTCAAGGTCTTGCAGGTTTCGTCCTCCTACTACTTTGGTGCAATCCACGGGAAGTATTCTATAATAACTTGGTTGTTAATAATGGTTTGTCATAGGAGATATTGCCCATTAGGTACTGGATAGATATAGGAAATTTTTATGAAAGTTGAAACTCAACCAAAGCGGGCACATACCGGTATCTAGGACATGCGAAATCTTGGTACCATTGGAATAGTTCATTCGGCGCCGGATAGAGTACGTGGATTTGCCTCGAGCCCTCCTCGACGTAGTCCTTTATCTCAGCCTGAAGCGCGTCAGGGAGGCTATCGACAGAGGCAGAGGTGTTCTGATTCATCTCAGAGCAATCTTTCGATGGCAGGCACCGCGTTGAGTGCGTTAGAGGATACGTAAATGATCGAGAAGTGCTGAAGAATCTGAAAAGAATCAATAACCTGTGAAAAATGCTATGGGTTCTCAAAAAAGATAGTATGTACAAAGTGCTGTATGAATGGTTTGATCAATTGGCTTGCTACCGCAGAAGTAATAACAGTATGCCAGGTTCCATGGTAGGTGATAACCGACCAGAACGGCCGCCCGTCCCAAATGGTCATCACGAGGGAGCTGATAGACTCTCATTTGGTGAAAGTGCGTGTAAGGTTGGTGACACCTTCCGATTTTTCACAACACCTCACGTCTAGGGAAAGCCCGTACCTCACTCAAACCTGTGATATAACAATCCAACTTTACCCCTGGTTACACCGGGATCTTCACAGTAGGTAAGTAGTGATCACACTTCAAAGTTCTTCCCACTAAGAGACCCTCACAAACTGACAAGAAAATAAGAGTGAGTGATGCACCAAAAACTCTACAACGAATGCCACCGCGGTACGGCGACGGAATAGGGCTAGCCTACGTATGGCAACCACAAGCCCTCATGAATCATTGCGGGGGCATCCACTGTCAGTCCAACTTGGGATAAAAGAAGGCGCAAGGCACGTCATGACCTAAGGCACTCTAGAAGCCAGAATTCGGGCTCCTAACCACTGCATGTACGTAGATTTTCAGATGTGGCGGACAGCTCACCACGTTTCGATCTCTGGGTATGCCCATCAGGATGCTTGGGCTCTGCTACGCAGCGCAATCTCGTGGCATTAGACACGAAGCAATCACTGAATCAATCAATCATATGCCGTCTACTTTCGATCGAAAGCGCGGTGCGTGCGGTGGCAGTAAGCAGTCGCCGAGGTTTAGTCGTTTGCCCTACTCTGTTCTCCCTCATAGTAGCTAGCGCTCTATGTCGATAAGAAAAATCTACATTCATATATCGACTGAATATAAAATTCCCTGCTGTGAGACTGGTTCGCAAAATGAGCGTATTGCGAATGATGCAGTCTTGAAAATGGGACCGCGAGACCACAAATGACCAAACTCTGCTGATTCGTAACTTTCCTCTGTCGGGGCGACAGATACAACACGTCACATGTTGGCAGCAGATCCAGGTACAAGTGAGGCGGCCGAGAGGATATTCAAGCTATCTATGGCGGTTGGACTGGGTGTAGTGTTGATGCCTAAGGACTTAGACAGATATATATAACTACATATCAAGCAACCCGCCTTTTCATCACAATCTACCCCTGTCTCTCCCTAAATATCACCCCCATCTCCCACCTAAACCTCCTTCAAACCCCCTTTCTCCCGAATCTCCGCCGCGCGCCTCTCGACATCATCCGCGAGATGGGCCGTGTACTGCTGTTGGTCGACGCGCGCGACGATCCACGGCGCGTGCGAGAAGAGGTAGTTCATCTCCTCGAGCGGCAGGAGCTTGGTCTCGGGCAGGATGAGGTAGAAGAAGACGGCGTTGGTGAAGTTCGCGATGACGAACAGCAGGAAGTACCGCCACCCGACGGCGTTGACCGCGATCTCCGTCACCTGCCCGATGAGCGTGTTGAAAGCGAAGCTGGTCATGGTCGCGATCGAGACGCCCTTGCTGCGCGTGTGCGTGTCGAAGATCTCGGCGGGTATGATCCTGTACGAAGAAGAAAAGGGGGGAGAGAATTAGTGCCTGACGGAGAGTCTTTGGTGATGCTGAGATGCGAGTTGAGACTTACCAAGATAAAGGCCCGCAGGCGTAGGAGAAGGAGATGTTGAAAAGCCAGGTCCTAGCGATATTGTTAGTTATCGGTCTTCTCCTTATAAGTAAGATGAAAATGGGATTGAGTAAACTTACACAATGATGAAGCCCCAGCCAGCAGTGCCGCCAGACCCAGACTCAGGAGGGAACAGAGCTGCAAAGGCGCCAAGTTAGTACCTTACCATAACAAGGGGCGATCAATCAAATGCCGCCGTGGTCAGGACTTACCGAGCAAGACAGCAACAACGATGAAGGTCAAGCAGTTCACCAAATTCCCACTAATCAGCACAGGTCTGCGACCGAACTTATCAATGGTCAACATGCACGCGAACTGCGCGATGAGGGCAAGTACGCTATTGATAGCCTGGTACTTGAGGGCGTTCTCGGCCGAGATGCCGATCTGCGCGAAGATGGGCACGGAGAAATACTGGATCGCCGAGACGCCGGTGAGCTGGATCGAGGCCTGGATGGAGCAGGCGAGGAACAGGCGGCGAAATGCAGATCTGGGAAAACTCATCATTAGGGAATTATGCATTTGAGTGGGTTTTTCTGCTGAGTCTAGTGATGGGTAGTGAAAAGGCAGGCTAAGGACGTACTTGTTCTTAAACAGCTCGATATAGCTCTTAGCTTCCTGCTCGTGTTCCTCTGCGATAGATTCTTGGATCTGATCAAATTCGGCGCGCACCCAGGGGTCATTGACGTCGCCTCCGGAATGGAGTCGAGCCAAAGTTGCAAGGCCTTCGTCAGACCTACTCCATCATTAGCAATTGCGCATATTCCCCGCTGCACGCGAACCCAAGGGCATACCTATTATGGTCGATGAGCCAACGGGGGCTCTCCGGGAAGAGCAAAATCAGCGCTGCGAGAATGCCTGCCGGAATGATCTGGATGCCTAGCGGTATCCGCCACTGGCTGTCGTCCTTTAAGTTAGTATAGCATCCGTATGTTGTCCAGCCGGCAACAAGGGCACCGATTCCAAGCATGAATTGTTGCAGACTTGTCACCCGTCCTCGGATCGATGGGTGTGAGATCTCGCTTTGATATACAGCTAAGAGAGGGCACTTGATCAGAACCATTCTTCATGTATGTTGTGGGCATGGCAGTCAAAAACGAATAGGGTCTCAAAAGAGGAGCCGTTATCACTCACTGTAAGATTGTTAGCATTTCCGTCACGGCGTCGAGAGATAAGTCAGACTTACCGGATAATCATGGTCAAGAAGCCCACGCCAGTACCAGCAAGAGCTCGTCCAGCATATAAAAAGTTAATTGTCTGCGCTCCAGTCTGCAGGCCACCTCCCAGGATGAAGATCAAGGCGCCCATCATGATAGTTAGCCGTCTTCCGAGGTGGTCACCAGCCAGACCAGCAAAGCCAGCACCGAAGAACGCGCCGCCAGTGAACAGGGACACCACAGCGCCACTATGAAGACGGTGTGTTAGCATATAGCTATGCTAATCGTATTATAGGAACCAAGGCAATGAAGATTTACTTTTGCGCCGCATTGGGGTGAAACCGTGCCAAGTAGCTAGAGCTACCTATCACACCCGCAATGACACCGAGGTCATATCCGTATAAAACCGACCCTACGGAGGCAAACACGCCTACGAGGAACTAGACTCGCGTTAACATTCAGCATCCGATACAGAACTTGCTTGGTTATACACGTCTATTCAAGCATAGCGTAAATATGCATGAAAAAGTGCGTAGAAGCAGCTTACTTGGTAGGTGTGAGGATTCATGCTGCGACAATGACTTATGAAGATATTGGAGATAGCTCAAAACCTCAATGTCACCCTCGAAACCAGAGCCGTTACATCGGGGATATATAAACCACGCCGGCGATGTCGCCCTCTTATACATCTCCACCTTGCAGCAAGATCCTTGTCAAGACGAAGAGCCACGCCGCGGAAAATCTATTCGACAATCTTTTCGACATGGCAAGCAACGATACCTAGGCTACCAGACAGGGGATTGCGCAAGAGCATGATGCTGAGTGGAGGGTTTTCGACATGATGGCAGCCCGTCACTGTTATGCGCTCCAATAAGAGATTGGGAAAAGGTATGGGGTAGCTCCGGGGTGGCATAGAGGTCTGGGGTAGACGTCGAATGATGGGATGTGGGGGAGGAATTTCCCCCATTTCCCCCACAGCTAACGTACCTGGGCCAGCAACGTTACGTCCCGTACACCGAGGTCTGGCTACCGACTTTCAGGATCAATAAGATGTGAATCATGTGGTCTATCACCTAACGGCACCGTTGGCCTGAGCTGATGTGGTAGCTGATGCTACTTTAAGCAATGTTGGCGCCGCCCAAAAGCAGCCAGACCCAGGTTGTCGGTAGCTCATCTTAGTCCCATGCCATGTATAATAAGTCGCCCAGTATTAACTCGAAAACAATGTTATATTGGGTATCTTGCCTGCTATGCTATGCTCTGGTACGCCGGTAGACCAATGCCTCTATGAATGCCAACTTCCCTTCCGACCTTCAGCGATGGAATGTAATACCCGGCACCGTGAAGTCTGACACACCTTCCTTCTCCCCAAGTTCTTGAACTTGGGTCCCTGTGGGCCAGTAACGTAGTGGTACTGACCGAAAAGCCTCCACTGCCGTTTATCATCGAGTCCATACATCTTGTCGCCCCATCGGCCTTTATAGTGAAACCACCCCACAGGAGCATCTGGGTTCTCCTCCGTTGGTTCTAACCCTTCTCCTTCAGCTGCCGTATAGTCATACCAGTAGCTCCTGAAATTCTTAGAGGGATCCCAAAGCGGCCCGCGATCCGTCACATCTTTGAGCATTTGAAATGGTAGTACGTAAGGATGGTTTCCAGGCATCGCGTACATGGCATGGCTACCGACAGCGCTGTAGATGACCGGACGCTGCGGCTGTGTTTCGTTTCCACGCTTCTCAACGGCTCGCCAGGCATACGCTTGACCACCCTCGTGCTCGCTAAAATACATAGCACGAGGCACGCCGGATTCGAATCGCACCATGGCATGTTCCCAGTCTCCCACGTGGTTTCCATATCGGGTTCCAAGGACAGTTTGCCCTAGGTTGTATGCGTAGAAGAAGAACCAAAAAGCATCGATGATGCCGGATCCTTTATCTACTAATACAAGGGTCGCTGGAGCATGGGAGTAGCCCTCTTCATCGGGTTTGTTCTGCGTATACCGGGCCGTGATCCGACGTTGCTCGCGAGAAAGGGATTTATAGAGCCGCTTAGATGGTAGTCGAATATGTGCGCCACCGCCTGGCCGCTTCCTGGGGTCTGAAATACGCCGAAGCGGATGCTCTTTATCGACATCAAACCATGTCGTATCTGCTTCAAGCCGCTTTCTCTCGGGAGTCCCGATATCAACATCGTAGTCATCAGTCTCGTCTTCGAATGGAATAGGTACATTGGCTGTGCTATGAAGCCATGGTGGGCGGCACTCAACATCATCGTTGCTTTTGAGTGTCACAAGCCCAGAGTGAGCATTCAACTCATTTAAGCTAGATAGAGCGAGCCGTTCCGTTTGGATTAATAGCCTATTATTTACGCATGGCGTCATATGTCTGATATGGTCATCTATATCAGAAGGCCAGAAGTATTCCTCGGAGTAAAGATGAACGAGCGGCGCGAAGTCGAGCACATAACCCGGTATCCTCCTCAGCTCCCTCGTCTCATTGCCGTTCTGGACTCTACGGTCTGCGCGAGTAGTATGAGATGTGAAATTGTGTCCTATATCGTTCGCACATGCATCTTTATTGGCAGGCTCGAATCTCACCGGCGGATCCGGCTTGAGATGCATCAGCCCGCACAGGCCCATCCAGCGACAGGCTTGTCGGTCAAGCCAGTAAGGCGACGTATTAACCCATCGCTGATCCGCTTCAATCTTCTCCTTGCTAGGCGGAACTGGATTGAGCGCACGCGGCAAAGCCGTCAGCAGAACCACGATGAAGACGAAGGCAGCGACCGCAATGGCGACGCGGCGAAGGTGGTACATGAGCCTTGCGCAGAGCAGAAGGCGAGCAAGCCGAGCACCTCAATTCCAACTCTCAGCATAAAATGCGAAAGCACAGCTCAGTGAAAGGTTGGTAGTACGATCGAGTACTTAGCGGGATGATGGGATATGAAAGGATGAGAGCTGACCCGCTTGCAATAGGTAAACGACGAATGAGAAAATAAGCGAAGAAGATAGCGAGAGTCTATTGCAACATCAACGTCAAATATATGCTCATTCGTTGACTCACTCACTCATCCACATGCCCACGGCCGCGAGGTATGATGACTTCAATGTTGTGTAGAATACCCGGTGACCTAGGTGGGCAATGTTGGTAAAGCCTGAAACGCCAAGCTACCTACCTCTTTAGGTAAGGTAGCGACGTGCAGATAGATAGATACTTGTTTTTACTAGTAATTATGGCTAGGAAAGCGGTATATGCATAGCACTATATTATAGCTATTTTAGGCATCGGTGGCAACTGTCTCCGCAGGCCTTTCCGAATACAGTGTAGTTTAGTCCTGCGAGTATTACTGAAAATGCCCTTACTAGTAATAGAGCCGTAGGTATTGTGTCAGGGCACCAGGCATAGCTTCTCGTGAACCTCTACGCGACGCTCTTTACACCTTGTATATACCACCTTAGCGACGAACCCAAACAGATCTTGCGAGAGCAGCAGAACCGTCACGCCGATTTTGGCTTTGTATGCTGAAGTGAGCTCCATTTGACTCAGCACTCAGGAGCTAGGCTCAAACGTAGTTACCTACACTTAATCTAGTATAATATGTATCAAGTCTGTGAGTAGCTTGGGGGAAGAAAAAAATTAAAGAAGAAAAGTCAGTAGCCAAATCGAACTGGCGTTGTCGAAGTTGTAAAAAAAGAATCCAGGGCTAGAGACGAACTGAAATCACCTGGACCGGAAAACCCCTTGATGCCTCTGGCACCAGTTGTTTATCCTGCCGACTACTTTACCACTGAGCCAACTGGCTTATTTCAGGGGAACGTCTGTTAGAGGTTGGCACGCTTGTCTTCATTTATAGGTGCCATGATAATCAAAGGAATATAATTCAGATTAACTACCTAGTCTCGGGCCATTCGATCTCAACTTAGACCAACGACTTTCTCATTTGTTCATTGCGGCGGTGCAGACGAAAAGGAGTAAGGTTCGGCCTCTATCACAAGGGCTAAATACAGGGCTTGGAGAATAACTCAATATGAGAATAATATTCTATGAGCGCAATGACCCTTCGCTATCCAAGGGACCCTCTGTCCCTTGGAGGGCTAACCAGTCTCTATATACAGGAGTCCTACGGACCTAAACCTCCTTCATGAGAAAATTTAGCCGTATGCCTTAGTCCTGAATAGCTTCATCTGAGACCTCCTGCAACTCGGCTTTATACCTATGGTATGATGAATATGGACACGAAAGATCATGTGGTTCGCGGGGCCTCACATTGGTGACCTCCCGTCAGCGCGTAGGCTTCCGTACAATAATATAGAATGCTTTGGACACCTTGGCAACCTCGACTAGTGTTGGAGGGTCGGCCTGGCGTTAATATTCGTGATGTTCGTGGTTGTGCGAAAAGGTGGACAAAAATCGGGGATTAAGTAATTGTATGCAACAGCGAATGATATTGTCTCGATGGACTTGTTGAAGTCTTGGATATAAAGGCCTATAGGGAAGGTCAAGGCGGGAATTGGTAGCAATAATTAGCTTGTGGCTTGCTTGGACAGATACAACTCACACAGATAGTATGTCTGGTCGGTGGGGATGGAGACCGCCGGCGTTATATATTCTCAAGCTACGCTTTCGAATAAACAAAGAAGTGTGTGAATAAGCAAGCAATAATCGATTAGTCCTTAATTGTTTATGCCTTTATGGGAATTTCATCTTCTGCAGAGAGAAATTCTCCTTGATGCATGCATCGGCCATATCCAGCGTAGACGTTCTCGTAACCTTGAATGAAGACTGGTGCGCACTATAGTAGAAACTCGGGCGAGTTTATATGAGCTGTTCAGTTCCAAGAGGAATAACACATGTGTCGACTTCTTGAAACATTCGACACAGGCATAAATAGTATTATTCCGCTCGTTAGACGAAAATCATGCTATTAGAGGGCGGTTTCTTCAGCACCACATTAAAGTCTTCAGCCAAGCTGTATTACCACCGTGGGTATTCCGTGCTGCCTACTTGTATCAATCCACACATACATCATTTCTTGCGCGCCTATAGTACGAGATTGATCTCAATAGAGTTGTCACATTGTTCGTCAACCTTCTCATTTATCCTACCACGTAGTCTATCTAGGAACGAACCGCCCAAGCCACCCTCAGGTCGTGATAGAGAGCAGCTAATGCCGATATTCTGGTCTATTATGTCCTGTGCCACCCTCTCAGACATGATGAGAATAATCTGCACACTTATTACGCCTGGATTCCTCCTGATGATATAGAGCATTAGCTCTCCCTCGCCATGGGCGAATATTCACTAGGTATCCGTCTCCCCTGGCTCTTTCCAGACTCTTAATTGAATATACCGACAGATAATGGCGCCGGCCTGTATTAGATGCTACCATCCACGTTATAGAAGACTAATGCGTCTTCACAGAGCAGGCTAGAGGGAGCGCCGAGCCCTCTGCCCTCAAGACAGCCATAGATGCGGATAAAGCAACGGTAACCTTCGAGAACAGTCGGAATGAGGCGCCAGGGGCTGCCGGCCGCAGTCCTGACGTTGCTCACTGCCCCTGTCCCTCGCTCTCGATCAACAACGACATCCCCATGACCTTGGGCATCATCTCCTCGAAGCCATTCTTCTCATACAGCCTGCGCCCAGGCGGATCCGCGCCCAAGGTAACATACGCCGTCCCCTTCGCCGCCCGCTTCTTGATAGTCGCAAGCAGCTGTTTCAGAATGACATCGCCCAAGCCTTTCTTCTGGTGCTCCGGCAGCGTCACCATGTCCGCGATGAGGAAATACCAGCCGCCGTCGCCCACGACTCTGCCCATTGCCACGGCCTTCGTGGGCGCCGATTCTTCCACGATGTAGACGCCGTACCAGCTGCCTTTCATGGCGGCGCTGGCTTGTTCTGGGGTCTTGGGCGTTACGCACACCGCGCGCAGAGCTAGGTAGTCTTCTACCGAGGGGCATCCTTCGACTAGGGCGTAGCCCGCCGGGAGGTTGTTCGCAGGCATCGTGTGTTTTATTTCGTGACTAAAATAGGCGAAGACGTGATAGCGATCATACAAAGATATCGGAAATGAGCTCGGTCAAGGAATTATATACAACATATGCCGCATGACTCACAAGACCCGCGATTCGGGTTCGGTGGGCCGTTTCCGAAGCCGAAGCCCACAATGCCGCCGTATCGGCTTCGGATATCCTCCCGTGCATTTTGCGTCCGGTCAGCGAGTGCCCTGCCTTTTGGAAGCGCGATAGTGTTCCAGGCATCGATCGGTACAGTACATATATCTATATATCAATTCACTTTTTCTATGACTCACGTCTCAAGCGAATGCTAGGCACTGATGATCTACCGCAAATGAAACTCGCGATTGTCCTTCAATTCCTACCGTCTTATTTAATATACATATCACGGGTTTGAAACGGTATGGGAAAAAAAAACTCCCCGAGCATCTGGGTTCGTGATCACGTATAGGCATATTCAATGCAGGCTAACACAGGTTAAAACTAGAGTTCGCGCTGAGTTCCGCATATGAAAGTCGCATAAGTCTACCGGGATATATCGAGAGGCGTCCATTAGCTTGCAAAATGCTGGCTGAGGTGACTCGTTAACTTGAACTGACGTATAGACGATTGCAGTGTATTGGAAAGCTCTCTACAAAGTGCCTCCGGTCCATAAGACGTCTCATAGCAGCCTAGAGCATGAGTGGGAGTGTATTATGAAGCGAAAGGAGGTCGAAAAGAGGTTTCCAGAGCCCCCTTTGCTTCATATCACTTAAAATTTAGTTACTAAATTCCAGTAAGGTTTGGCAGAGTGAGATGCGATGTCTCGCTAATGGATGACTGAAGTAATATCATGTCAAGTACCTGGTAAGAGGCGCTAAGCCCTATAGGTCTCTAGTGCAAGCGACGGACAGCCCTCAAATCCCTGCAGCAGTTGATGAAAGGGAAACCGCATTTTCCCATTTAGTTGTTTTGCTGATGAGTCTGGCCCCCTGATGATAGCGCCGTACAGCAGTTTCGAAGCGGCTTGAGCTGCCCTTTCCGGAGTCGATGTCGTGACCATCACGGGTAGCATCACAGAATTTGGATTCTTGACGATAACGACGCGTTCAATTGCCGTTAACGCTACGCTATGCGCCGATCACAGGACACCATCGCCGGCTGGGCCAGCAGCGCTTCCAAGCCCCAGGGGATGACGGCTGAGGACTTCGCTAGGCGTGTGCTGCCGCACATTACCGGCGCGGAAAGCATCGAGGTAGTCTGGAGAGCCTTCAACGCCGGCTCGACGAGATTGCTGATAATAGCTTGGTACCGGCGCCCATCATGGTGAGTTGGATCATGAATGTTCTTGAGTTAATTCACCTAGTATCCCATATAGAAATCATATAATGCGCTTAGTGCTCAACGTTTCATTCTCTGGAGGATTAGTCTATAAGTCAAGGGCAAAGACTGTAGGAGCTCAAGAAGAGTGTCTCGGAGAGGAGACCGTTCCGAGAATTCTAAGGCTTGGGATACCCACGCTGCTCCCTCTTTGCCATTCGCTGTGAGCGATGAGAGCCTCATCTAGTGGCCGGAGGGGTAGGTCGGTCCTGACTTGATCAAGTATCTAGCATCGCTTGATGCCAATACTCAATCTTTCGTGTTCTACATTCCTTAATAGATGGAACTTGCGAGACTGCACTATCGCGTGCGGGTGACTGAGGCGAGTTGTGATGACTGGGTGTCGAGTCTGGTCCCAGTGAGCCGGTGAGTTATTCAGGGGCGAACTCCCTTCAACCTGTTCTTAAGGTTGCGATTGGATGGCTTGAAACTGGCTGGGTTGAGCCGCTCTTGCAACATGGCGTAAATGCTAGCTTGCTGTCACCCAAAGGCCAGAAGCCATACCGTCAATGCAGGCCCGTTGTTGTTTGTCGCAACGCAGCACTGCATCAGCGACTAGTCTATCCTAACCGCACAACTTGAGAATCAATGAGAAATCCAGCAAGCAGAAAACAGGCAGAAATCTGTCTGCGAATCCTCTACGAGGTGTACAACGATAATTGGTGTCAGGGGGTTCGCACTCTGTGATTCGAGAGGTCAATGGCACGCGATAATTTTAGACTGTTTTACTTCCGAAGCGTTGGCTGGCTTGCCATCTCATGAACGAATCATCGAGACGCACCTCGAATGGTTGACCACTACCTCCACGTTTTCTTGGCAGACGGGCTTTCCGTAGCTGTATGGGATCCAGGGATTGAAAATTAATGAATACCGACAGCATCTTGAGCGAATAAGATCCGCGACTGTGGTCATGAATAAATGAGGCTGCAGAAATAATTCACACGACTGGAAACACATCTTGGCTTGGACCATCTGCTGTGCAAACGATTGAAACACAGGTGGCGACACCCTAAATGATGCTGTTAGCCCAGAGCGAATGCTTATAGCCCAATACAAACCATGCTACGGCGTCGCATCGCAGAGAAAAGTGAGATGGCCGTCGACACATGTCATACAAGCTAATGATAGGCAGCGAGCAGCCCACAACAGCGCTTTCAACCTGGATTGATTTCGGCCCAAAGCCCAACGTCTTTTATTATTTTTTATTTAGGGGGGCATCAGGTTGAAAGTTGGGATAATGGTGAACATACATAATGCATAAGAACGTACAACTGGCCCAGTGGTATTCGAAGTTCACTAACAACCCCGCGCTTCGATACAACCATGATATACGCCCATCGACATAGCACACCCCTCGATAAAGCGAAAAGAAATGGCGCGCTTCCGCTATATACAAGTTTTTGTTCATTGTATCCAGACCCTCATATGGGATTACAGTCTTGCCGTGGCAAGAATGTTTAATAAACTCCGAAACGCACCGTCGTTGAAACCCACGAACCGAAGAGAAATAACGTATTTAATTGGTATGGCCGAAGAAGACGATAGGAGGCCCGAATCGTCGTAGGTGATAAATAACATACTCTACTTAAGACGTATCTCTAACTTCGATATAGTCCTTTTGCGGGTTTCACTACCCAAGTATACTTCCACGAAGGACCCGAGTTCGTGGTCCCAACCTCTCTAATTCGGAAGTGTCCTAAGTTAATACCGGATGGAACTCGGTGGCCCCCTTCTGCTATACGATTAGATGATATCGCCTCCGACATCGCCCACGTCATCTTCTACTACCTCCTTACCGGCACATATCAGAGCCTCAGGCCCAAAGGAAATTCTCATAACGAGAGGCTGGGGAACGAGCTGAAAACAGGTGTCCAGGCTTACAATGCTGCCCGCAGCTATGAGCTACCCCCTCTGCAGGAGCTCGCGAAAGACGAAATACAACGTCTATCACAGGAGCTTCCTTTCCCCCTCGTTCTAAACTTGCTGCGAAACTTGCAGCTGGATCCGAGCGAGAGGGAGACATGGCTCGACGACTACGTACAGTCGGGCCTCAAGGACCTTTTCCGGACACCGACAGCATTCCTGGACCTCACTACTTCCCAGGTTGAGCACGACGTCGTCTCCTTCAGCAACATCATCCTGAAGAGTCTGGCTAATTTACTTGCCAACGACGGAGCTATTGCCCGAAGGGATAACGTTGAGGCACCGCCTGCGGCGTCTTCTGAGCCCGCTGCGATAGAGGAAGAGCCTGCCCATGTAGAAGAACCTACTCTGCAGGACATTCTCGGTCGCCAGGAAGAGCCGGTCTCCGAGGCTGAGGCCATACGGGAGACAGCAGAGCCAGCACCATCGGTGCACGAGAGAGAACCATCTATAGTTGCTGAGCCGGAGCCCATAGAAGAGCAGCCCCTGCCTAAGGAGGAACCCGCATACGAACCCACGTACGAGCGTTCACATCACTCTGCACATGAACAACCCGTACATGATAGTCCGCCCGAGCTACAGACAGTCGAACCCGTCCCCGAGCCAGAGCCTACAGCCGAAGTCGAATCCCCTCCAAGAGCGAAAAACAGCCCGACGGAGGACGCATTCAATCCTTCGACATGGGGCTGGGGCGGCACGACGACGACCCAGCTGAAGGGCGGCTGGCCCGAAGACGAGCCCGTCAGCTCTCCCCCGGACCCTATCAGTTCCCCTGCGGACCCTGTTAGCTCTCCTCCAGACCCCGTCAGCTCACCCCCTGAGCCCGCGGAAACACCAGCGCCCGACCCACCCGAGGCGGCACCCATCGAGTATCCCGAGCCCGTGCCCGTCCGCGACTTCTCGCACGTCCTCGAGCACCGGCCGGACTCGCAGCCGACGGAAGACGACCTGCTGCCGCCCCTGGCCGAGCCGAAGAAGACGACCAACAGCAGCAAGAAGAAGAAGACGCTGTCGCTGTTCCGCGGCAGCGGGTCGCCGGCTCCCGAGACCCCGCCACGCGTCGAGACCCCTCCGCCGCGAGCCGAGACGCCGAAGCTCGAACAAGCAACACCACCGCCGCTTGAGTCCAGGCCTACGGATGATTCTGTTCTGTTTAGCCCTGGTTCCTCGAGCGGGATGGTGAAGAAGGCGACTAAGAAGAAGAAGAAGGGGTCTATCTTCCGCTCCGGGGGAACGGTTTGAAGATTCGCTGTGATTGAGCGAGGCCGTCCATGGTGTAGACACGTATTGAATCGAGGATATGAAGGGGGAAGTTTCAGATGGTGGAATGTGCTGTAGGAGATTGACTGTTGGCGCACATATATGTACGAAGATTGATGTATGGGACGGGATGGGATGAATTAGATAAATATTTAGGCACGGAGCATAGCGCGAGGATTCTACTGGGTGTCAACGACCACACACTCTTTCCTTTGTTTCAATAGCACATGTATGGGATATTGGTTGGGCGGCATGGTATCTTTTCAGTTATTTCATACGATGGTTTTTTTTTTTTTTTTTGGTAGCGCAAGGGATGAAGATAAGGGCTTAGGAAAATGACTTGATATAGCAATAGCATTCTGACTATCTAAAAGAGCATGCCTCCCGTATACGCGTACTCTCGTACAACACCCACTGTACCAACAGATAACTATCTGGGAGAAGTATGCTTCATCATCGATCTAGCGCTTTTCTTACTGAGATGAGAAACTTTTGCTATGTGTAGGATCACTTCTTGAAAGCGATGACTTAGGACTCTGCGATCTTGGAGATACTCCATAATGGCCACACAGGTTTGGAGAACGATGCAGAATTAAGTACTTTCCCGTGTCGATTCTATGCAGACATGTTTCAACATCTTTGAGCGGCCTGATATCGCTCCTGAACAGATTCATATCTTCTTCCCATTTGCATCCACGCTGATACATCGTCAACTCCATCCCCAATTTTTTCAAAACTCCATACCGCGCTCCCTGTAAGGAAGACATTACAACCTAATCATCAACAAATATCAGTGAGAAAGCAACACTCGGACTTCTTCCCCTTCTCTCTCCTCTATTCTCTATTCCCCATTGGTTCATAACTTCATTCAGTCATTCAACCTTTCATCCCCCCAAATTTTTTCAATAAGGTTGCTCCTTACACAGTTCACACAACTCCTTTCCCACCACCTCCTCTTCCTCCCCCTTTCATCATCATACCCAATCAAATCTCAAGCCGTCCCTCCCTCGCAGCGCGTCTCCGCGAGCGACAGTAATTGCACAACGCAAGCGGCAGCGCGATGACGAGCAGCGCGGCGGAGACGCCGAGGAAGACGCCGGCGAGGAGATCCGTCGTGGAAGATTCTAGCGCGTAGCGCTCTGCGCTTGATGTTTCTTTATTTCGGAGGTCCATATCTTTTTGGACACAGACTTTCCGGAATGTGCACGGGTGTATTGGTGGGATAGGTACCGATGTGTGTTGGATGATGCCCTAGGTGAGTGGATGAAGTGGTAGATAGATAGGTGAGTGTCCTTGCGATGATCTCGTAGATGGCGATGTGTATGTGCGAGATAGCTTGCTTGATGTATCGAGAATGTCCCTTTTTCGTCGTCTTCTCTTCGATGTCGATAGCGGTGTAAACACGGCTGGCGATAGTGAGATCTACTCCGTTCACTTGCTCAGATTCTCGAAGAAAAATGAGTTGACTCGCTTGTGTGTATGTGCGTGCGCCTGATATAACGTCACCAAATCACCCTTGACTTTCGTTATTGTTCTCTTGTTGTTACTGTTTTCAGGAACAAGGACAACACAGGCACTTCAGCTAGCTCCAAGTATCCCATGTTCAAAATACGATCTACACTGGATGTCTCCGCTTGATCAAGATGGAGTTGTGTGACCTCATCTCCACCCGGGAAGTGACTCGCACAAAACACACCCGTGGCGGTGATTGTCATACAGGAAGAGATGTACACGGTCGCGTGCCGACATTGTATTCAAGCTGTCCAACTCTAGCTTTGGAGATACTTGGGTCAAAGGAGAATTATAGCCGTTTGCCTTACGTACACGGCTAGCTACCCCGAGGAACTGAATAGTATTGTATTTTTCAGTAGGAATCACACAAACTAATTTATACAACCTGTAATAACGGAGATATTATAAGCTATGCGGTCGTTCTCTTCTCACAATCAGTCACTGGACAGTACAGCCACACTACGGCACCGCGTCTCTACTAATGAATTTCCTCTTGACCAACCTCACCCATCTCCTCCGTCTCCATTCCCCCCTTCTGCCATCGCCATCCTCGCCTTCCTCCCAGCTTGGCCTCGGCCTCTTGGGCGTATCTGCATTCTTGCCTTTACTTAGGCTCGAGCCCTCGATGACCCCAATCTTTTCCGCCTGCTCATCGTAGATATCGTACACCCATCTCTCGCCCTCCGTCTCGATCTCGACGCCAGTGATGATGCGCTCTTCCACCCACTCGCGACTCCAGAGGTCTAGCGCCCACTTCTTCTCGCTCCACTCCCAGCCCTGCGGTGGTTGGACGTCCTCAAAGAAACGGGTGCCTACAGGCCGTTCACCCGCAATGCGCGCTGGCGAGAGGGGATCATAAGGCGAGGTCGAGAAGAGCCAGGGCTCCCATTCACCTGCGGCGGAAAGCCGCTGTAGCTCGAAGATTTCTACTTCGCGAGTTTCGGGCGCACTGTCCAGTATTACATCCCTTTCTATCCACTTCTCAACCCATGTCATAGCTTTTTCCTCCTGCTGGACATGTTTCTTGTGCGCCGTCTCCAGCTGTCTCTGCACAGCCGGGTGTCCAAGACAAGTGACTGCCCACCCTGCAACTAGAAAGATCAGTCGCCAGGGAATAATGTTGGCCGCTATGCACATGAACAGGCAGGCGGCGAATAAGACAACGAACAAGGCGCTGCTCTGGGCCTCGTTGCTGAAGTTGGTCCGCGGCACGACAAACTTGACGATGGCGTCGTGCATCTGGCTGAAGTCTTCCATGCTGTTCTGCAGATCTCGCATATTATGGAAGAAATCCCGACTCAGTTCCTTCACTGGCTTGACAGTGACGGCGGGAGCGAAGGGCGGTCCGTCGGGCGAGTAACCGATGGCTTGCTCGTTGGTCAGGCTGAACTCGGCCGCGGGGTGACGCGCGATAAAATTGGGAACCAGGATACTAACCAGGAGTATCACGAGCGGGAGCAGCGGCAGAAGCGAAGGGTCTAGGCACACAAAGGTGTAAACGGCGAGGAAGGAAAGGGTGTGCGTGGGATGGCGCCAGGCCAACAGGCGGATGACGCGGGCCTGGAAGACAAAGACAACGCCTATGCGAGCGTTGAAGCGACGGAAGTTGTTGGACATGGTCGGCAGGTTGAAGTTGGGCTTCGCGGTCCGGCCCGGCAAGGGCTCGTCCTGGGGGATCTCGGCATCGTCGAGAGGCACTACCTGTGCTAGGAGCTTGTCCACGAGACGATCTTGTATGCGTGCCTTTTCCTTGAACGCAGAGAGACGCCCACGTAGCCCACCGCTGCTACGCGATGGGGTTTCCACGTCCGACTGATAAGAATCACGGCTCTCGTTGCGCTGGTGCGAGACCGAGGGCGTTGGTGTCGGTGTCTGAGATCGAGGTGGGGGGGTATTCAGGATTATAGTTGGTATAGGGTCGTCGCGGTTGACGAATGATTCAGCACTGTATTCCTCCATAGTTAAAGGTCTTCAAAGTGCCCTTCTAGTGCTGTTATAATTCCACCCTCGATTCCGTCGCGATTGCGGTTGGAGGCTTCACGATGACGTAGGTGAGTGTGACATGTAGTCCTGTCGGATCAAAACTTGCGCCAGGCGAAGGGATCATATTATTTTCTGATGAACTGAACTAGCAGTATTCCAGATGGCGCGAGAAAAAATAATGGTACATTCTTAAATGACGATGATAGGATGAGAAGCACTTGAGGAATCTGGAAACTGGGCAGGTGGAATTGAGTTCACATGCAAATACTGGGAACCACTCGCCAGGCAAGAAGCAGGTGCAAGGGTCTAGGATACAAACCCGCCGTCAGCTAGTGGACTTAGCGTACCTATAGCGGGTCGTACGCGGGGTTGGTTAAGCTGTTTATTTAGCGGGGTTTGGTGGGGCAGTGTCCCTAGCATGCAGCTTTTTTTGCGAAAGAAGCTGTCGTCAGACCTAATCACCAACCTTGAAGAACAACAACTATCACTAACACTTCAACCCCCGTGCCGTAAACGCCAAACGCGACGAATATATCTCGCATCTCAATCCGATATAGTACGTTAAGTCGGCAAAAATTAACTCAATACCGAGCGAGACACGTATAAACCATGCCCATCACAATATTACAGCCTGCGCCGCCGCCAGGCTATCTCCCATACAACCGCCCAGATGCAAACTCGGATTCTGACTCAGAAGGCGGAGCTGATCTCGAAGGCGATGTATCTATGGGAGGAGCCTCCAAACGGCCTCGCCGGTCAGACGCCATAGTGACTCCTGGCGAAGTAATAACAGAGGACCTTCAATGGATGAGGTAGGTAAAAGAAAGGCCAGACCTAAAATACATCTTCACCTTGACTGGTAGCCCAGACTAACACCAATTGACCACTCTCTACAGAGGCCACGGAACCTACACAACCACCGAACCCTACGCCATCGTCTCCTCAGTCGCCGGCACGCTAGCCAAGACAAACAAGCTCCTCTCGGTGCGCCCCCTGCGCGCGCGCTACACCCCAGAGATAGGCGACCTAGTCGTAGGTCGCATCGTCGAGGTGCAGTCGCGGCGGTGGCGCGTCGACGTCGGCGCCGCCCTCCTCGCGCAGCTGCCACTGTCCGCCATCAACCTGCCCGGCGGCATCCAGCGCCGCCGCACCGAGACCGACGAGCTGCAGATCCGGACCTTCTTCTCCGAGGGCGAGCTCCTGGTCGCCGAGGTACAGCAGCTCTACGGCGACGGCGGCGCCGTGCTGCACACGCGCTCTCTCAAGTACGGCAAGCTGCGCAACGGCCTGTTCGTGGCCGTCAGCGGCACCGGTGGGGGCGGGGGCGTCGTGCGCGCGCGGCGCCAGGCTTTTGCCATGGATATCAATGTCGGTGGTGGTGGTGGCGGCGCCGCTGATGACGCTGAGAAGATCGACGTCATACTCGGCGTCAACGGGTACATCTGGATTAGCAAACACATCGAGGGCGAGGGTCCCGCGGCCGAGACGTCGGGACCGGCTATCACGCGGGTCGAAGAGAGTGTGGGGCTGAATGTATACTCGAGCCAGAACGACGAGATACCCGTCGGCACGATGCGAGAGATTGCGCGGGTCAGGGGCGTCATCGAGGCCCTGGTTGAGCACGGTTTGCGAGTCGACGAGGAGATGGTGGTAAGGGGTTACCAGGAGGCCGTGGAATTAGCTAGGGGCGACGGAGACGGCGAGGAGACGCTTTACCTGGGTGGTGAACGGGGTCGTAGACTTGCGGATGCCCTTGCTGGTCGGTAGTCTTGGGATTTAGGAGGTGTTTTGAGGAGACGCGTGGGAGGTACCCAGAGACAGGGGGAAAAGGTCATGATACCCGATATTATTGTGAGTCGATGGCGCTCTGAGAAGCAATGGAACCTAGGCTATTCACCCAGTTTTACGACTACAAACCAGCTAGGTCAAGAGGCATCGTGATTTGCTTCCGCCGAAAGAACGCCGAAGATCCTCTACCTTACTACAATAACATAACCACCTCGCGCACGAACTCGTCTAAAGGGTCACTAGGAAGAATGTATCCTTACGCGCACATAGGGTCTATCTAGCTTTCTCAGAGCTATCGAAACGTCTTGTATAACGTCTTTTCTGATCGCATATCTAATGGTATGGGAAAGAAAAACGACAGAAAAGCGAATAAGTAAAAATAAAAAAGATATATCGACCGACAGAAGGAATCGAACCCCCAAACCTAGCACTCCCAAGCAGCTCTCGTTATGCTTTATGTTCATCACATGCATACGTTCGCACCGACCAGTTCATCTTGCCCGCGACCGTTACATGACTTAAGTTGAGGTAAGCATCTTCAACTTTGTTGTGTTGATTTTTTGAATATTTTTTCTTGTCGAATCAGTTATGTACGTTACGGCGCCGCATTGTTGTGTTTCTATATACTGGTCGAACTGCTTCGAATCGCTAGGCCGTACCAACTCGGCCATTGGACATTTGACTTGTGAAGTTTGAAGTTAAATATAATATATATATAGACCTCGTTGTTGCTGCTGGGTGTAGAGTTTGCGCTAGGATGTGCTTATTACGCACCGCGGTGCGACAACGGGGTAGATATATGGTCGTGTAGATGTATCATGAGCGATAATTACATGGGAATCACCGTGAGCGGTACTATGGACGCTGCCTTTTCGTGTCATTGATGTACACATTAACTATAGAGAGAGAAACTGCGAGATGAACCGCGGGAAGGATATATTCAAAGTTTAGCTTGCGGACCTTTTCGCACCAAAACGTCAGTCGGATGATTCAAAGTGACACTCAACGCCAAGAAACTCGTGTATAAATCTGCTCTCCTTCCGTCTCGTCTTTGACATTGTGGAATCCACATACTAAGCCGTACCTTTGGGGGAGTGATAGTTACAGAAAACACAAAATAGCCCCAAGATTAACGTGAGAGGAGGTTGGTGATGTAGTGGGACTGAGTGAAATAGGCATATCCCGCAGCGAGGACAGCGAGCCATCGAATCAACGCACCTTTGGCGGTGGGACCACCAAGCCCGAGCACCATCCAAATCCAGTAGCCCAAGCCCGAGATCTGCTTGCCGTTGCGGTCAAAGTCGGGCTTGCGGCTGTTCAGCCACAGGAACTGCTTCAGATTGGACTCGGAGTACGGCGAGTAGCGCACGCGCAGCAGCCGGTCCATCCAGTTGGGCGTTGCCACCACAGTGCGTCTATGCGTGAAGCAATCGAACGATGCGCGGCCGTGGTATGCGCCTGTGCCGGATTCACCGACGCCGCCGAAGGGGAGCGTGGATATAGATCCATGCATATATGAGTCGTTTATAGATGCTCCGCCTGATGTGACATGGCTGAGGACTTGAATAGGGGTCAGCTAGGTGATTCCTTATACAGTTTAAGAAAAGCAATGACGACTGATTGGCTTACCTTGCTCATTTTCGGACTTTGAGCCAAATGTCATGAGGGATAGGGGTGTGGGGTCCACCTTGTTCATGATCTTAATGGCTTCTTTGACATCGTCAACCGGGTAAATACACCAAATGGGGCCGAAAGATTCGTCCACCATCATCGGGTCGTCAATGGAATCGACAAGCACGGCGGTAGGGGCGATAAATAATTCAGATTTATCTGATTCGCCGCCCATCACGATCTTGCCGCGCGTCGAGTCCAGCATCTTCTTGATACGGTCGAATTGCCTCTCATTGACGATGCGCCCGTAGTCAGGGCTGGCCTTGGGGCCGTTGGGGAAGAATTCTTTACACGCAGCGTTGAGATATTTGATAAAGTCATCGACCACATCGCGTTCTACCACTACGTAGTTTTGAGACATGCAGACTTGACCAGCATTATTGCACTTGCCCCATAGCAGTCGACGCGCCGCCAAAGCCAGGTTAGAAGCTTTGGAGACAAACGCAGGGTTTCTGCCGCCAAGTTCGAGGGCCACTGGCGTGAGGGTCTCCGCGGCCTTCTTGGCAATGATTCTCGCAACAGTAGCATTACCGGTGTATAAGATCTTTTCCCACTTCTCGTTTAAAAGAGCCGTTGTCTCAGGAATAGCACCGTTGACGACGTGAAAGGAGCCCGGGTCCAGATACTTCTCGACGACCTCCTTCAGAACCATGGCAGTTGCTGGGGCGCTCTCTGAGGGTTTGATGACAGCGGTACATCCTGCACTGATGGCGCCTATCAGAGGGCAGATGTTAAGCATGAAGGGGAAATTATATGGGCCAATGATCAGGACCGGGCCCAAAGGTTCCTTTCGGACCCGCGGTTTTAGAGGCGCGAAACTCAGAGGATAGTCCAAATCAGTATCATCCTTGACCCAAGTCTTTAGTTTCTTGAGAACGAGATTGAGGTCGGTGAGTGAAAAGGCTATCTCGCCCAGAATAGCTTCCGTAGATGGCTTGCCAATATCCTGCTTCAGGGCGGCCAGTATCTTTGGAGTATAGTCCGTTATACCCCAGTAGAGCTTCCTCAGCTGCACGAGACGCCATTCAACGTCCTTTGTCTTCTGAGACGCGTAGGCTGCGCGAACCTCAACAGCATACCGAGCAATCTCATCTAGAGGGGTCGCCTCAAACGGGGGTATCTTGGGATCAGCAGTCATCGTCGATGAGTCGACAGAGTCGTATATACTACAGGGTGTGGGTTCTTGGAGTATATAGAAAATGAGCCAATTTGAAACCGTTCAGAATTGGAAGGCAACCTCGAAATGTCCAATGAATTTGTGGTAGACCCAGATCGAGACCATGCATAGAGCGACGGCAAGTTGTTTAAAAGTATTATATATAACTTCTGGAGAGTAGTATCGGAACAATAGTACAAGATTAGATTCTGAGATAGGGCAAGTATTAGCCTTCGGCGAGAATGAAATCGAACTCGTCTACAAGACAAGTCGTCAAAGTGTGCTGGTCATCAAGGATATGACTTCAGAAGGTGTCAAGCCGAGGCATCTTCAATCGGAGTCGGACAGATGATTGTGACAAAATGTGGGGAAGTGCATTAGCTTCCCCTCCGGCGACATAACCTGGAATCATTGATGTTGATGGTTTACAAAGTACTTACAGGGTAGGCTAGGTGACCATGATTATCTAATGGAAGAACGCCACGCGCAGCCGCAGCGAGCCACGATTGAGAGAGATAGGGAGCCCTGGTGTATGGACCCACTCTTACTGTGCGATACACCAAAAAATGTTGCAGGCCCAAAATCTCCCCTCGCTCGCGAACTTTTTTGGGAAACACCAACTCTCGACAACCACATCACCCGCCCACCAACCACCAACCGCTTAGGCGCAGGATTTGACCTCTTTGCGTCCTCTCTCATCCTCATCAACCCCATCCGCAACAATGGCTCCTCAGACAGTACGTATAACTTGACATCGCTTTGCTGTTGGCCCAGTCTCTCTGGCAACCCCTCCAGCGAGATGATGGCGTGAAACAGTAGGCTAAGGTCAAATGGCAACATTGTAGAAGAAGTCCGGCAAGGCTGGCAAGCAGACGAAGAAGGTAAGTCCACATTCAATTCTCCCCTCCTTCCATTCCTTTTTTTTTTCTTTAAATGGACAGGAGCACTTACACCATACGCTATCAGTTCGTCATCAACGCCTCGCAGCCCGCCAGCGACAAGATCTTCGACACGGCCGCCTTCGAGAAGTTCCTCCAGGACAAGATCAAGGTCGATGGCCGCGTCGGCAACCTCGGTGACACCATCACCATCCAGCAGATTGGCGACGGCAAGGTCGAGATCACCGCCCACAACGAGCTCTCCGGTCGTTACCTCAAGTACCTGTTAGTGCCGCCGCTGTTTCAATTTCTCAGTAGTTCGGCATACGTTGTGCCGCATATTCGTTCCGAACGCTAACTTGACAATACTACAATAGGACCAAGAAGTTCCTGAAGAAGATGCAGCTCCGTGACTGGCTGCGCGTCGTCTCCACCTCCAAGGGTGTGTACGAGCTCAAGTTCTTCAACGTCGTTAACGACGAGGCCGATGAGGATGACGAGTAATCGGGTTACATTTGCGACCACACCACATAGACAACTTAAAAAAGGAGCAAGGATACAAATGCATTGGGCTTTAAATAGCACGACATGGCTCATATCCACTTCGCAAATAAACTCGATCTCAAAGCAAAACTCTGCGCAATAATCTTTCAATGTGATATGTCTTTCTAACTAATTAATATGCCACTGTGGTATCTATCTATCTATGATATGCCGTAAAAGTTGAGATTCATTGTATACATGTCCACATTCTCGTCATGGTAACGCTCTCATAACGCCTTCAAATGCTACCAAAGCCATGGCATTCGCTGGAAAGGCCCTCAAAAAGCACGGCACAAAACCCCTCCAATACCCTCTCACACCACCTTCCCTATACACAGCCTGCGCAGCCTCCCACCAATTCCTAAACCTCGGCGTCCCATCATTGAGCTTCCCGCCCATGGGGTCCGTCATAATCCGCTGCTTGACGACGTCGCTCGGATAGCTCGTGAGCCAGAAGATCTGCGCACTGAGCCCGCCGGCCCAGAAATTGACGGCGGGCGCGGACAGGCTCGTGCGCTCGCGCAGCAGCCGCGAGAGGATGTCGTATGAGCCCCACCAGAAGAAGAAAAAGGACCGAAATATGAGGGTCGCGGCGAAGCCCTTGTATACGCCGCGCACGCCGTGGGCGCCGTAGATCTTGCGCACGCAGTCCAACGGCCCCGAGTACAGACGCTCGGCCTTATTAGCCGAGTACTGGATTTGTAGGCGCGCCTTGGTGTGTTCTACGGGGGCCGCGATGAAAGAGACCGTGGAACCCGCCAGGACGCCCGCGATGCCGTGGCCGAGGGGGGGCAGGTGGGCGATGTCGTTGGGGGTGGGGAGCGGGCTGTCAAGGGTCGTGGTCGTGGGGAGAGGGAGTGGGAGTGGGAGGAAGACGTGCTCAGCGAGGAGACGGCGGTAGATGGTCAGGCTGCCGAGCATGAGGGAGTCCATGAACATCCAGCCGACGAGGGGCGGGGTGGCGCCCTTGTAGAGGCCGCGGACGCCCTCGTGGCGGAGGGTTTGGGTCACGCATTGGAGGGGCCCGCTGAAGCGTGTTGCGTCGGTTGTTTGGAGGCGGACTTTGATCGTGTCGAAGGGGTGGCCGACTGGTTGAGGGTGTATGTTAGATTCATAGATTTCTTAGCTATAGCATGGACCTAAGGGTCCCAACTCGATTTGGTACCTATTGGCTTCGAATGAGGGAATGGGAGCGGGAAAAAGAGAAGGGAGAACTTACCAGACAGCTTGGCGATGCCGGAAAAGACGCCGGCTACGAAGCCTTTGTAGTTCTTGCTGGCGGCGGGCTTCTGCTGCTGCTGCTGCTTCTCGTCCGTCGCCATCTTGGCGAGAGCCACATTGGTCGAAAGTGCGGGCCGGCCTTGCTTCCAATCGGCTTCTTTCTCTTCTTGCAGATATGGGTTCAAATAACGGTAATCATCACCTATAAGTCAGAACATCTAAGGCCTCGTCTGTGAGCTTGGGTTTCTTATATCATGTTGTCTCTCTGCTTGGTGAGCTTCAGGCCGGTAAAATACGGACCTAAGCTAAAGCTTAGGCCCGAGATCGGCCGTGCTGAGGTGTTTCTTCATGATCGAGCTTACAAACTTGAAGAAACATAGATGAGTAGTACTACTACTACTTGCTTCATGACGTCCTACACACGATAAAGATTTATTGCCCATTTAAAATGTTTTCATTTGCATGCGCAATCGAGTTTTCTGGCTGTCTGCAATGAAGTGATACCCAGCCACATGGCCTCGCATTACCGGCTAATACCCTTTATGGGGCGGTGTTAAAACATGCATTTTTGACAATGACACTCTATGTCCAATCGAAATTAAATGTGACCTGACTGAGTTACGCTGCTTCTCTCATACGTATTCCGACCTGACATCTCCATTTACATACCAGAAGTTATCAAAGTGTTGCGGCTCTCGTCTTAGACTGGAGTTGATAACATCAAATTAGTACGAATCTAGCTCGGCTATGGTGTAACACCTTACAGGAGCTAGGCATCGCTCCTTTGAAGTACTTGGAGATAGAATATGCTATCCTGGTTCGTTCTACATCATTTGTTCTATATTCACATTGACGTACGCTATAAGGCGTTGCTAATGATCCGACATAGTAGTTTTACCCGTGCGAATGGAGATCGTCGAGCACGAAGTGGCGATACTAGAACTCGTATGAAGTCTTCTATTAATCACGAAGATGGTGCCCTCCGAGTTGAAAACAAAGGGGATTACATAATAGGCTGGTGCGTTTGATGTTGTGAAGGGGCGATCTAGGGAATGCCAGATTCCCTCATGAGCCCTCATGCGGAGTAGCTAGCTGTACTAAGTCCTGTCTTGCCTGCCAAAACGAGGTAGATTTCCCGTTTCGATCCATCCTTTTAACTTCTTGGCAGAGCCGACCACATCGCTACCAAGATTCGCGTACCTGACGAATGTTTGATACCAGTAGACTAGTTATCATAGAGGAATGGGAGGAAGGGGGATGAAGGATGTGAAAGCTGCCACGCAATGCCTACGGTCCGATTGACTTGGGCCCTTGCCAGATTTTCGATTCCTTCCCCGTCCAGAAATTCAAATGTGGAAGGTTGCAGTCAAGCTGGTTTTTCCTATTCGAGATGCCTGCCAACATGCTACTGGCTCGCGATGCGCGCGTGCTTGGGCCGTCGCGGATCGTTGGTCGTTAGCTAGCCATCCCGTGCTGGCGATCATTGCTCTCCTGAGCACCGTCCCGACCCTGTTTATGCGAAGCTATTCGAGGGGCGTTTCAAGTCAACTGGTGTACAAAAAGCGAAGGAGGCGCCTTCACATGACAGCTCGAGAGAGAGCCACAAGCCTATCCAGCTGCCACGAGCTAGGCCCACGCGCGAGTACAAGACGGCGTCACCCAGGCCCGCTAACAAAAAGGGCCTTTCCCGTCAAATATATTGATCTTCCGTTTCCTTGAGTATTGGGTGTTCTCCAGAGTGTAAACCCAACTACAGGAACGAAAATGCGGGCGACTACTTTACCCGTCCTCGCCCTCGCTGCGGGCGCCGCTGCCGACTGTAACGGAAACGCTGCTTACTGCGATAAGCCGTACAGCCAGATCACCTTCGTCGGATCGCATAATTCAGGCTTCGTCGGCTATGGGCCCTCGGATAACCAGATAACGTCGGTCTCGGACCAACTCGACGAGGGCATCCGATTCCTGACTACCCAGACGCACGACAAAGACGGCACCATTGAAAACTGCCACACGGTAAGTCAAGCAGCTTCGAGCTTCTTAGGCTACATGTAGCCGATGATTGTAGAGTGTCTTCTCAGATACGTTACGAAGGACGGATAATACCCTTCTGGCGGCGAAATGAACAATTACGTAGCAGTCCAAAGTTTGCTAACAACTCCGTAGTCGTGCGATTTGCTGGATGCTGGTTCTCTGCAAGATTACCTCGGTACCGTGAAGACATGGGTCGACGGCCATCCGAATGATGTGGTTACGCTGCTCATTACGAACGGAGACGCAATCGATATTACCAAGTTTGACGATGCCTTCAAAGCCGTGGGTCTAGACTCATATGCCTACACACCCTCAGGCACGCTCGCATTCGACGATTGGCCGACGCTGGGAGACCTGATCTCAAGCGGAAACAGGGTTATCGTATTCATGGGTGAGTTCCATCCATTGCTCTGCGTTTCCCGTTCTTGTACCATTCCGTCCGCATGAACAACTGACTGACGAGAGGTTAGATTACAACTCCGACACCAGCAAAGTCCCGTACATCCTCGATGAATTCGCTTATTACTTTGAGACGCCCTTCGATCCCCAGGAAGCCCAGTTAACCGTCTGCAACGTCGACCGACCCGCCGGAGCCTCAGCCGACGGGCGCCTGATTCTCGCGAACCACAACAGAAACGAAGTGATCTTAGGCATCAGCCTTCCTGACTTAGTCAACGCATCCGACACCAACTCGGTCGATTCTATCACCGCGCAAGCGAACACCTGCAGTTCTATGTATGGACGTAACCCCAATGTTATACTAGTAAGTTACCCTCCGTACTCGAAGGTTTGAAGAAGGACGGTGTGATGCTAACGAGGATGCGATAGCTTGATTATGTCTCTGTTGGTCAAGTCATCGATGCGCAAAATCAACTGAATGGCGTATAATGACTATATACCCATCTTCAGTCATATTTGCGATGAGGTTTGAGTATATATACTTTATATGAAAAGATCCTGTATATAAGCATGATAATGAAATCAGTATGATTCAATTACATCCTCTCACGCCCGATTTAGTTAGCTAGGGATGTAGGTGCCAACAAGACCGATATTTCGTAACAAATATGAAATACAATGCCATTGGTGATTATAGTGCTCTTATCGTCAACATACCAATTAACCAAGAGAAGCACATTCCTCTGCATCGTCTTTTCTCGTCGCTATCCAATCAGAGTCGAGCTAAATGTAATCAAGCCGAATGTAAGAGGTCACCATATATAGATCGCCACTTCTGGCGCGTAGCATCACGACCCTGGTAGCATCCGCTGCAACACCATCGTGTTGTGGCGCCTGCTGCGCCCGCCAACCGCGAGCCAAGCAGCGTTGCCGCTGACCATCTTGGTCGGTCGCTGCCAATCAACAACCACCATGCCACCCCTTGCCGCCTGTGCTTGTTGCGCAACGCTTGGGAGATAATTCTGCTGCCTCGAACCATCTATAAGTCAATTCCCCAGAGAGGAAATAAATAAGTATGTGGTGTGATAGGGGCGTGCAGCGTGGTTTTTCCATGGTTGTTGATACTTGAATGATGCTTTTACTTGCTTCGCTGTTATTTTCCTAATTTCTTCAATTTGTGGTGCTGTATTACTGGGAATCGACTTACATCACGAAACACTCTAATATCAAGTGTTGCTTTTGTTGTTCAAGATGCGGACATCTATGCGCCAGCTGGTTCTGGCTTCACTTACAGGTAGGTCTTAAAGATCACACAAAGAAGAGCATCGATAGTTAATCAATATCAATGTTCCCCTCTCTTCAAACGAAATACATACCAAGGGGACGAAGAACAAGAATCTCTATACTAACACCTTCCAGCCCTTCCTCTCACAACAACAGCGGCATCACCACCATCATCATCAATCTTCGTAACGCCAAACAAAGACCTCGCATTCGCCCTCAACATCCCCTCGGACCCTTCCTCCCAGGACCTCTTCTTCTCCCTCGCCTTCCCAGCGCACTCCTCCTGGGTCGCCATCGGTCTCGGCGCAAGCACAATGGCCGGGAACCCCTTAGTCCTAATGGCGTACCCCTCGGCCTCCGGCACCAATGTGACGCTCTCGCCGCGGCAGTGCCACGAGCACGCCGAGCCCGTCTACGACGCCGGCGTCGCCGTCTCGGCGCTATCGGGGACGGGGCTGTTCAATGATACTACTTTTGTGTATAACGGGGTCTGCACTAACTGTCGCGCGTGGTCACACGGGGGGAAAATCGATCTTGGCAGCGCCGCGCAGGAGATGGCGTTCGCTATGGGTCCTGTTCAGGATGTGCGTAGTGATGATTTGAGACTCTCCGTCAAGATGCACTCGGATTATGGCGCGTTCACGATGGATCTTGTTCGCGCTACGGGCGGCGGTGATGGTGGTGATGATGGTGGTGTTCCTGTGATCCCGCATGAGAACGTCGTGTCTGATGGCGCCGTGCTGCTGTCGTCGGAGACGGGAAAGATCGATAGCAAGGCCGTGCTGCATGCTGTGTTCATGGTGCTTGCGTTCGTGGGGATGTGGCCGTTTGGGATCCTGGTGCTGCGTGTTGGCGGGTCCGTCAAGTGGCATGCTGTTAACCAGTCCGTGGCGTTTGGACTGGTTCTCGTCGGGGCGATTCTGGGGTTTGTTATAAGTACGACGTATAATAGGGTAAGTTCTGTTCCATTGATTTAGGGCTCTATTCGCTGACTTAAGCCTCACAGAGTAAGAAATTCAATACGCCGCACCAGATCATCGGCATCATAGTCTTCATCTTCGTCATCGCCCAGCTAGTACTAGGGATCTTGCACCACCGTATATACAAGAAGACACAGCAGCCAACAAAACTGGCACCAATCCACGTGTGGCTCGGGCGTCTAGTGATACTCCTGGGCATCATTAACGGATTCACGTAAGTACATATATCAGTCCCTCCTTTAACATTACAAGTTCTTAACTCTGTGCAGTGGCTTCCCCCTCGCGCTATCGCCAACCTACGATTTCGCACTCCTCGGAGTGGTCTCCTTCGTCCTACCCGTCTTTCTCCTGACCCTGGCTGCGGGGAAGATCTTCAAAAAGATCATGCAGAGGGCGAAGCAGCCCGAGCTCGAACCGAGCAACGGGTACGACTTGGAACCCTGGGGACGTCACGCTCAGCCCGGAGTACCACCGCCCGCTGCTGGACATATGGTTGGAGATCCGATGACACCAACCCAGACAGGTGTCCCGCCGCAAGGGGCTAGACAGTTCGTATGAGTACTATAGTCTTATAATATTATGGTGTTATATACTAGGTGGGTTTATTATGTTCGCAGGTTCCGGATAACAGGATGGGTTTTTGGATGGCGTTGGGGGTGGGTTACATTCTTTACTTACGAGCGTGGTGAACTACAGCAATGATATCCCCAAAGAGAAACGTGAAGGTTCAGTTGCTGGTCCGAAATCAATATATACTTGTCTTTTCCATCAGGATGCCGCAGGCAGCTGAGATACTGAAAGTTCTGTCTATGGTGCAGATATGCAGGATATTCAGGCAAAATACGTGGAGAGGCACAGCTGGGCGATGATCTCGCCCTATGGTACCTGTCGATCAAAAAGGGCAAAGTGATGGAAAAAAAAAACCTACTATTTAGCCCCGATTCACGTTCCTAGTTATACTTACGACAGCGAAACTACATTATTCAGGGGGATGAGCATCGTGTGATCCTATTCCTTCATCTGAACATATTGCGGGGTCCGAGTAGTTCGTCGAGATCGATTCCCAGTGTATCGTCGTTCCGTGACTTAGGCTATATCATGCCAAGTAAAAGTATTGAAGTTGCATTTACGGTGTCAGCTCCGAAAGCAACATTAGCATCGACCAATAACAATGGCAGATACATAGAAGCATGCAAGTAAAAACTTCCGCAACCATGCCATAATAGATGCTTAGCAGATCTATCAGTCCGCCAGCCCGGAACCAACATGCGTATTCAGTGTGAAGAAAGCGATTTTAATGTGTAAATTGCGGCACATTCATCTTATCAAGAACCGTTCGACCATATCTTGGAACGCTGTATTGTGCAGAAGTTCTAGCTATGCGAACCCACAGTTCGCGAAGCTCAATCTAAACCATCTGCAGCTTTGCTCTCAACGACACCGTGTTATGGCCCGCCTAGACAACCGATCAAGGTCTAGGTCCGCCATCAGCTGCAACATCTCGGTCTGGAAACCACCTCGTCATAGGCAAAATGGCTTGCTCCTACTTCGCTACCGACTTTGGTATGACTTCGCTAGCGGATACGTCCAGTCGTGCCAGGTTTTTCTACCTGCAATGGTCACTTGAACAGCCCGACCGTACCATAAAGTGCTATTATTAGCTTTCGTGATATTCCGCGATATTAGATGCTGAACGTTGTAGCTCTCGCCTGCCTGCGGGGTATCCCAGAATATGAGCTCCGCGCTGACACTACAAAAGTCAGCCCTGCCCCTGGCACGATGCCGATCTGTACTCTAAGGAGGTATTCTGCGGAGGGCATATAATATCAAAGAGGAAATGAAAATGGCTTCGAGAACCGCGCGGCTGTGTCTGGTGCTGGGATGCTTGGCTATCCGGGCTTCTGCTGTCTGTGCCGTCTATGGAGTTGATTATTCTAACGGGGGCTCATACAACATCGATCCGTCTTCCGATGACCTATTCAGTTTTACTTCAGTATTCCAAGGTAATGTCAGACTTATATGTTCAAAAGCAATATGTACTGATGTTTGTCAGCTTGTGTTCAGGAAACAGTAAAGCCTATCCTGGTTGACCCAGCTGGACACCAGTATACTTGCACTACTATCGATACAACCCCTGATGGGCAGGAGCAGACGTCGACATGGTGAGGCAAATATTGTTCTTCATTTATAACAGTGAGCCGTAAATGCTAACTATCAAGCAGTGCGATAGCGTACTCTTCCATGTCGTCGGGCCAATGGAAGATCATTATTTCTGGCGTCAACGTAGCTGTCCAGAGAATCATCAACCTCACCCTAGTTTCACCCTCTACCGTGATCGTGACGGTAAGTGGTTCTTCACAGCAGGATTATAGTCTCGAAAGTTCCAGAATTGATACTGAGAATACGGCAGGCTACTCCAACCGTAATCGTGGGAATCACAAGCACACCTGCACCAACGAGTACGTGCTTAGCTTGCTGGCGCCACTCGCCTTCAAAGATGAATCTTCCTAACTAATTGTGCCGTAATTGCGTATAGCCGTATTCTCAACCATAGGGACGCAGACGCAGACCTTAATCTTAGCCCCCGGGACGATAACGACGGCTTGCGTCGGCTCGACGACGACAGTAACGGTGACGCCGACGAAGTCCACCGTATTAATCACCTCGGTGGTCACACGCACAACGACCGACCAGACGGTGACCAAGGTATCCACTAAAACGGTGCAGAAGACGGCCTACTGCCACTATACCACGGACGACAGCTTGCCGCCGCCTAACACGATCTGCATCGGACTCGCCTGTGGCTTGCCGCCGGATCTACCTACTCCTACTATCTGCCTTGGAGCGTCTTGTGCTCGGCCGGCTGCGGAAACTGCTACTGCCCGAGTACCGGATACCCCGACGACGACCACTGTGAAGGAGGTTGTCAAGGTTCTCCTGGCTACTACGGTCACCGTCACGGAGACGACGTTTACCGTGACGAGCACGAGTGTCACTATAGCGCCTACGCCTACGGTAACGGAGGATGGTACGTTTACCATTTTTCTTCTGAACATCAGAATGCTGACAGTTTCCCGTAGTTATCCAGACTACCACCACTACAGTGTAAGCTGTGCCAACTCATGATGCCATCAGCACCCCCTCTTCTCTACAGCGAGATACTGTATTTTGGGTATCCCTTCACTCATTATGCTAACAATGATCAACCACAGGACTCCTCGGCCATCAACCGTCTGCAGCGGCCAAAAGCCCGGCGTCACCGCAACGCTCACACAGCCCCAGGCGACGGTCACGCAAACCAGCTTGTCATATACGACAAAGCATTCCACTGGAACTGTCACAGTTGTGTAAGTTGACTACCATCCCTATTATCTCCTCCGAGGGAGTATCGAGCAGAATACCGCGCTGTCAAAAATCGATAAAAGCCCAGTAGGATCGGCGTGCTAATGCTTGAGTGTAGATCCACCAAGACTACGGTGAGCACCAACTCCAAGAGCGCCACGAGCTGCTGGTTGAATGGTGGGTGGATGGGAGCCGATTGAGAGACGTGCGATTGTTCCAACGGCGGCTGCGGCCTGGTTTTGTACGCCTGGGTAATCAAGGGCGCGATCAATTTTGGGGCCTTGACGAAGTAGCGTGCAATACTCATATCAGGCTGAAGACGCATTACACTGTTCTTCTTGTTCGCGATTCGCAGAGTGTGACAATCGTTAAAGTAAACTTCATCCTACTGTAGACTGATGACATGCCACATTGCGCCCAGAGAGAATTCCGGAATCCTATGATGCACTTTACCATTCTCACTATCTGCGTACGTATCGCTCAAGATAACCACACTCAAGTCCCCTGTTGTTAGTAAAAATAGTTCGATACATGATTTTATCGTCATATCAATCCAAACCGTCCCGCGCAAGCATCGCGGTGCCTGTATCAACTAAATCGCCTTCTTCTGCGAGCGTAGAACGACAACTAGATAATTATGAGGAACAGCATCATGCTGTAGGAAGAAGTTCTCATGTTCGCGCTGTTACTCGGTTCTTGTGGCCGCCTTATTCACATCTGTAGTCCAAATAGGTCTTTGCACACGTTCATCACAAGAATCGGCCGTCAATATGGGAACGAAGAGAGTCTATACGGGTGCCAGAGTCTATTTTGAGGCCTAGTCTTGTGACCTTTTCAAGACCGAGCTTATCGTTTCAGGGACACATGGGCTATGCCACGCCTGAACTGGTAATATGGACATTTATGTAGTGCATGTGTCTTCAAAATCGAGAAGTAATAGCACCGAGTTGGGTCTATCTATCTCGCACGCGTATTGCTCGCGGCTACTTTGAAAGCCTACGGGAGGGAACGGACAACGCCTCATGCGCCAGTCATCTAGGGGTGATAGACAAGTAATAGGTTTGACTAGAAGGTATGCCACCACTTGCCAGTGTACGTTGGCTGCTATGACATCGTTCGGGACGCTCCTGGCAGATGATATGCTTTGTGCAGCTTTAGGTGTACCTTCCTCAAGTATACCTTCCACAATTTCTACACCTTCTATATCATCTGCACTTTCCATGCCTGCTATGCCTTCCATATCTTCCCTTACACCTTCTGCATCTTCCACACCTCTTACAAGTCCTACGTTTCCCCCGCTTCCCACTTCTCCCACTTCTCCCACTTCTCCCACTTCTCTCACTTCTCCTACACCTCTTTCACACATCACACATCCTATTCCCCCCATACTTTCTAGTACCCTACATCTCATACATCTATACAGTTTCCGTCTTGTGTAATAAAGGGGTCAAGGCAATAGACGAGATCGATCGACTGGCCCTGCAGAAGAAGCGACTCGCTGAGCAATCCACCAGATTAAAGGATAATGCCGGCAAGTTTGACGTGGCCCAATGTCGAGATATTATGCAGTCGCATAACCAAGAGCAATTCACCATGTTCCGCGCCATCTCTCAGCCCAAGCCCGGCGACAAGACCTTCTACACGGCACGTATTTCTGCGCCTTGATCCATCAAAGAATCAGTCCGCTTGCAAAATTAATGGCCCATCAATCTTGAAGGCTGATGCTATTGTACCAGTATGCCGCTGCCTACAGGTATGTACGAGAGCCCAGAGAAATATACTCACTTCCCCTCTCCCGCAAGAACCAAACTTAATACTAGGTACCTAGGTAGGTTCCCACAGATTCACATACCTCTGTGTTCACCTCACGGACCCCCAATAGTCATTGAATAAGAGCCGAATAACCGTTTGAATCATCGCTAACTGTGTTTATGACATCCATTACCCTGCAATCCTTGTGGTACGATGCTAAAGAGCCACGGTTGCATAGGGCAAGTAGCGTACTCAGGAGATGTTTCCGCTGACTCGCCCGGCAGTCCGTCCATATACGCACGCACTCATACGCGAAAGCCGAAGTGTGCCGAAGAGTCCTGCTGGTATCGAGTCCCGAGTCGATTGCGGTGGTTGAGACAACACTTTCAGAGCTTGAACATGAGTTCTGCGAGGCCATTCATCAATACGGGAAGAATGTCTACATCTCAATAAGACCACACTGCAGGTCGACGTCGCTCACTGTAAGACAACTGCATGTTTACTACACAACCAGCAAGCCACCATCCTCCGAAATCCGACACCTCGAGTCTTTGGGAACCATACCACGGAATCGGAACCCTTGAGGGTGAGACCAGTCTTGTCTTCCTGGTTTTGTTGTCAGGTAAGTTCACAGCAGCCTCCGAGTATTGATCCACGTGGTATAGTTGGACCAAAGACCCGAAACAGTCGCCGCTGGTGTTGTTACTGAATGACCTGGAACACAAAATTGCCATTACAGTTCATTTCCAGCCCCACAGCAACGCTCGACTGCTCATCTGGGCAGTTATCCTAGTATAGGCCAGGTCTCTCACAGCCGAGTCCCTTCCGACACACAGCTCACCCTCTCTCGGCCGTCCCCATCGGCTATTCCCACCGACAGGAATCTACCAGAGCACGTGACTCCTCGTTGGAGACACGTGATTACGTTATAATCTAATCATCTGGTCTCGAACTCCAACAACAAAGTCGTATGGTCTAATGGTTATGATTTCTCGTTCACATAAATGTGTACAAAGCCCCGAGAAGGTTCCGTGTTCGATCCACGGTACGACTAGCACTATATCTTTTGCCTCTTCTCACATCAGAGGGAATGCTCGATGGTGCCGAGTTACTCATTTTTTACTTATTTCTAGCCAGTCGCAGCATAAATCAAAGCGCTACTCCTTGTTTTATTCGTCTTGCAACAGTATCATTACCCAATTCTATGTCAAGGTATTGCTGGGCTTGATGTTGGCATGATCAATGCGTCGGGAACAGCGTACTAGCTATCTAGTCAGGCCTTGGAGTAAGGGGTAAGTTACTCAGGGTAGCCCCACCCGGGGGCCTTTAGGAGCTATCTGCTGCAAATCCGGATCTAACATGTCCCCTACCAGCTTTGTGGCATGGTAAAGTTACGTCGTTGAATTAGGAAAATCAGCATTACTCGCTGGAGTACACCTAGTATTCTGAAATCCATACCATCTAGTTACCATTGAATAAGATAGCTCACTATTACTCGTAGATTAATACACGGTAGAACAGATGTGTGTCATCCTTAGATAGCGTAAGCTATGGAAATCGTCGTTTCTTCTGATTGACATGAAGGCAAAAAGAGTCCGCGGAGAATACACGAAGCAGTTGAGGAATGTTCAGGTCGTGACATATCATGTTACCTTTCGAGATTCTATAAATATAGGGAATATATCATATTCACATGAACTGGAGGCAGAGTCTACGGTGAAGCGCATCGTTAGGCCAAAGCGTCCGAGGCAGACGGACGTCATCTCTAGACCCGTAGGTGTATTATATCAGGTTCAATATCGATTATTTTACGCAAATATAATATACAGCTCATTCAAGACGCCTCAACATCGCCGAACCTCTTCCCAAATACCAGCGTCCCTCCAACGAGCTTTCCCACAGCATATCCAGCGTATATGCCGGAAAGGATGGTAACGGGCCACTTCTGCCACTCCCGGTCCCAATCAAGGGGAATCGGCACAGCCCCAAGCCAAGCTCCCACGCCAGCACCGACGAGCCCTCCAAAGGCCTCGTCGAACGGTGCCCTAGCGCTCATGATCTCAAGCCAATCCCTACTCGCGACACCACGCGCATAAAACAGCGGGTAGAGCCCCAGGAGCGACAGATGGAGAGAGCAGAGGAACGTATGCGGTATATGCGTCAGGAACGGGGCGCCGAAGAGCACCAATAGCACGTGGAGCGCCCCGGCAGAGACGATGGATAGGACGAGCGCTACGAGGGTCGTCTGCAGATTTGTGGTTATATCTCGTTAGTTATGATGCCAGGCGCAATACTACACTAAATCAATGGAGGGAGAAAGCGCGAGGAAAGGACATACCACGGCAATATTCGGCCCAGCGCCGTCCGAGCCCGTCTTCTTCTTCTCCCCGGGCCGGGGTTTCTTAAACGTCTTCATGCCCTGGGAGCCTGCCGCCGGGAGACAGGTGATGGTGTAGCCGGCCTGCAGGGCTAAGACCACGGGGAGCGAGCTCTGCATTGTTGAGACGGGGTCGGATACTAGCGCGCGGAACCGTATCGCGAATAGGCCGAGGAGAAGCGCTGGGTGCGCGTGGCGTAGCGCTTGCGCTTTTGGAGATGGTATTGTGCGGATTGCTTGTGTTGGGGTTTCTGGTTCGTTGGGCTTTGAGGGTTCTTGGGGTATTGCGGCGGCGGCGGCTACGCCTTTTCTTGAGGGTTGCGACATCGTGGGAAGCTTCTGCGCGGCGCGCTGTTGGGTGGAAAGGTTGTGATGGGGTGTGTTGTGAGAATCTACTCTTTTAGCAGGTCGGTCGTTATTAAGGCGTACTATACCGCAGGTTGGCTGTCGTGTGAGATTTCAATTGTCTTTGAATGTTCATAATACCAAGGAGTAAACGAATGGATGATGCGCCGAGGTGGACATGGAGCTCTAAAGGACCCTGCAGGGTAGGGGCGCCATGGAATTTACTTGGCCTTAAGGGTCCTTTGGCTGGGCTGAATTGTATCGATAAGCGATAAGCTGATACAAGGAGCTCTCCCACCAGCCCACCTTGAAGATAGGAAAAGTGACGACAGCCATGAGCTTAGCATAATAGACATAGTCCTCAATTTTCTGTAAAATAGTATTTAGGTAACTCTTAGTGACCTTCCCCCAATAGTAAGTGTATACATGATAGACTACTGGACTAATCGTATGGCCGCGAGCTTTGACGGCAATGATATATCCAGTTGCTCCCATTCTAGTCTTGATGATAAAACGACCCGATAGAGAACTAGTATAGTATGGATATAAGGTAAGGCCTATGCCATCGAGGTCCTATACTCTGTATTCCTCCCATATTTCACTCTGTCTTAGGAAGCAGATTTCGTAGAGAGAGATCGTAGATGACATCCTCCACCTTCTTGACGTGATACTTGACGGCGTCGACGCGCTTTCGCACGATGTCGTTCTTGAGGTTGAGCAGCTGGAAGCCCGCGAACAGGTCCTTAATAAAGCCGCTGATGCGTACCGTGAGCGTCACGTCGCCCATCGTCACCGAGTTCATGGCGAGACGGCTGAGCTCCTCGGTGATATCGGTGAGCGCCAGCAGATACTCCTCGATGGTGACGTGGAACGAGTCTCGGTCCTTGAGATTGACGGGTACTGTGATATATATGATCATGTTAATGCACATGTCACTGAATATTGGCATGAATTACCGATGGTGTTTCTCCGTTGTGTCATTTGACGTACCCTTCAGGACCTCTCCAACTTCTTCGATAGTCAGAAGACGGCCTAGCTCGCCAGGGCGAGACTCAGTGCCCATGCCACCGAGCCAGGCTGTGACGAGGATCGTGCCAACTACATTCTGGAGGCTGCGTGACCATCTGGAATTGTACCTGCTTCACAATTAGAGACCGTAACACGAAGACAGGCAGTGAGAATGACATGTTCATACTTGTAGTACGGGTAGTTGGAGGCAAACTGGGCGAGCTCTCCCACACCCTCGATCTCAGGCTGGATACCGGTCTCTTCCACCTGCTTGAGCAGTTGTGGCACTGCGGTTCAGGGCGTGTCAGCAAGCAGCGACAGAGATGAGCCTGTAACATGAAGATTGACGGTTCATACATTTCGCGCTTGGCGTGGAGTGAATGCGGCTGAGGAGACCCTGGCAGGTAGAGATGTTGCGGTTGAGAGCTGCAAGGATCTTATGGAGTCTGTCGCCGACCTCAATCTCTTCTTCGCCGTGAGCCTTCAGGTACTCGAAGATGGCGGGGTCGATCATGTTAGCACTGTTGTCGGTCGCCATGTTGACTGATATATACTTGATGATGTGAAAATTGGAGGAAGTCGCAAAGTCGCAAAGTCGCAAAGTGTGAAGAATGAAGTTTAGGCGCGATATCTGCGCCTGTATATATGTTATGATCTTTTTTTGTAGCCAAGCAGACCGTATACAATTGGCACGATAGCTTCCCTGATGTGGATGGATGTTTTGGTAGTTCATGCACATGAAATGAGAAACTGATCGTGTTACAGTGAGTGTTTAGGGACTGCTCTAGATCGCTCTTTCCTTAGTGGATGACCCGACAACCCGGGCCAACCTAGCCTCTGCACGCACCAGCGGACAAATATACTTTACAACTTCAGGGCGACTCCCAAAATTTTATACTATAACCACCAGAGCACTGTACAGGTATAATTCTTGAATCACTTGGTCAGGAAGAGCCTTCCGGCCAGCAAATATAAATAGTACGTCGCAGGGACATGATGTAGCCCCATGTGCCTCTACACACCGCCAAACGTGCAAACCTATGTCCCTATCCCTAGTTATCGTCTGTAAATAAAACAACAAACAGCAACAGCAACAGCAACAGCAACAGCAGAACCAACAATGTTTAACCCAATGAAATAGCTTCAACCCCACAATCGGCATATGCCAAAATTACTAGCCAGCATAAAATAAACAACATATAATTACAGACCAAACAGCTCTCCAGAAGGAAGCGACTTTTACATTAACTCAGCACAATCAAGCCGCTTTCTAGAATGCCCTAGATGATCGTTTACCGTTCCGTTGCTGTCGTCAGGAGATTTCGATCGATTGTGCCCCACCACCCCAGAGGACTTTCGGAGAGGTACAGACTCATGGTGTTGGATCGACGACGCCAAACCCCGTCTATTGCTCAATATAGGACCTGCGGGGTGTAAGGTCGGGAAAATAGCGACGTAGTAATATCAAATCGGTTTGGCACAATAGGCACCGCACAACTGCCTTGGCTGCACAATCGAAAATGCCAACCGAAAACGCAATAAATTTCGGCGTCAAGTCGGGTGGAGTTGCTTTTCCACTTGTTATCCGCTTCGTCGAAGGATTTGAAGGTTGTGGTCTAAGATCACAACTTGCTCGAGGACGAAGAGGTTAAAGGAGAAAGCGCCTTGCGACAACTCTATGGCCAAGTTTTAGAGTGTACAACAAACAACACAAATACCCGGCCTTAACCCGACCTTAATTTCCAGGTTTCATCTACGCCGTGCTGTTCTATCGCAACTGGTCGCACCCCATGATAACTCCGGTTCAGCCTGAGTGTATATATAACTACTATGCAGGACGCATTTGTATCTCCAATACGCTAGGACCGTCTCAAAAACTGACCACCGCCCAGCAATGCGCTATCTTGGTTTTTCAACTTCGCCTTAATTCTGCTTCGTCGTCAGAGATACGCAGTAGATGGCTGGTGAAAAGATTGGATCCGATATACCGAAGTTCCGTTTTTGGCTACTCCTGGCAAGTGGGTGAAAGAAACGAAAGCTTGCTATTAGAGTTGGGCATTTACCCATAACGGAGGCTAGAGAGTTCGTGGACATTGTCCAAGACAACAAGACGGAGGAGTACCCATTTATGGTGGAAGGCTTGATAGGCTTCACTTCAGCAGAACATCTGACAGCTCTCCCTGCCATTCCTCAGCACACCTGACCCAGCACACTATTACACTTCGAAACCATATCAAAGCCAACTCTTCTTCACACCCACAGAACAAGCCGCAGAGTTGCAATGAAAAGCGCGTTCGCGTCACCTAGAGGCAGTGTAATACCAGGGACACGGTGGAGGCGATCATGCGCAAGCACAGAGGATAAGCGCCTCCGGGATAGGCAAAAATTAGAATAATCACGATTGAGTCCAAGTAGGACTCTTTCAGAGATTAAACTGAAAAGAACAGATACTACACTTGATCTAAGCCAAAAGGCAAAGAGAGCTAAAGAAGAAAAGAGGAGAAAAGAGAATCTGGAAAAAGCTGGGAGGGTGGGCAGGCATTTATAGGCATTTGGGAAGGGGACTGGGGCGGTGGGAGGTGGCAGAAAGAGTGTCTGCCTGTTTGCTTGCTTCTTTGCTGGTTGAATGGCTGGTCTGTGCTTGCTCTATTGCTGCGTGGGTCTAGGAGCCGGATGTATCTATGTATCTATTTACATATACATAGTATGTTCCGCCGTTGGTTCTGGCAAGATCAAAATCAAGGAGACAAGCCGGTGAATCGAGACAATATAGACCAGGTACATAGGTAAGTAATTTTTATGCTTCATACCATCAAGCCATTCAACTAAGTATACATCCAAAATCTCGCTGCCAATGCAAAACCCTACATGAATTGTTGTTCTGCTTGTGAGTTTCGAGGATTCTATCCAGAATAAGAATGCTACTAGATTTTACTCTTCAATATACTTAGAATGCTTCAAGGGTGTGGACGGACAGCGCGTTTGGGCGATGTTGAATGTATTTCTTCAACCCGACTCCCCGCTCGGAGCCCCTCTAGTTCTACATGATAGTACTATACACATGGCATGTTTTTATACATCTAAGGCCTTATCGGGTGCTGGTGTCTCCTCAGCGGAGGTGCCGACAATGACTGACCCAGGCGGGTATGAGCCATTTCGGGCGTGCTGGTTTGACGCTGTGGAGGGTTGAAGGACGCATGGATCTTTTCCGCGCCGTTGACTAATGTGCCTTCCTCTTCCTTCTTTTGGTCGAGTAACAGGGTCTTCTGCCTTGTGTCTTCGAGGAATTTTCTTCGTTCCTCCGTCATCCGCCACTCCTTGGGGAATTTGGGCTTCACTTTGAAAGTGTGGTGTCTTGTGTCAAGAGGGACGTCTTCGAACATGTCGCTAGGGTCCTGTAGTAGTCCCGGTTAGTCAATTGAATAAAAGATTATGTTTGAAATATGTAGATGTACCTTTGCTTGCGCAACTAGTTTGTTAACCAGGTCACCGAGATATCTCTTGTTCTGTGCCGGATGTTCAAACTGCTCGCAACTCATTTTGGCGATATCGGTCTCGGGGTTCCACCGCGGACCCAACAATTTCCTGAGTTTCTGTTTCTGCGCTTCATCTAGAGGCATGTCCCTTGGAGAAAACTCGACCACGACCTTCTTCTCCGCGGGGTGGAACTCTCCCATGTAGCTGGTGTACCGGAATCGCAGAGGTTCCTGGGCTGTAGGGGGTTCGAAAGGGGTCGCCAACTCTGTAGACATTTGTGAGCACACTAAGATGCGGTCCCGTCGTAAGTGAGGCCCTTACTGGAGAGAAGCGGCATCTGCCAGGCAGCGACACGGGCATACTCCCTGTACTCGCGGTACTCTTCGAGTTTGCCGTGGGCCATGGCCATGATATCGTCTTCGTCAAACGTGTCGGCGCCCACCTCGTCCATCAGGAGATCGGAATCGGGCTCTTCATCACCCCAGAACAATTTTTCGCTCTTGACTCTCGGAGGTCGCATTGCTTCGGTGAACAGTCCGCCTATTTCATTAACGGAATGCTCTTGGACCTGTCTGGCTGTTTCGAAGTCGCGATCCTTGCGGAATTCCGCAAGAGCCCGTTCCAAGACCCTCGGATCAATATCTTCATCTTCGTCTATTTCCTCTATTTCGTCTTCGAGCTCGTCTACTTCGTCCTTCTTGGCTGCAGGTTGTCGCTGGAGGGGAGTTGACGAGAACCTGCGAATCGGGAGGTGTTGCCGCGGCACCGCGGCGGTCGGGGTAGCTGCCCGCCTGCTTGCTGTACGCAGACACAGCCGCATTGACTGCACTACAGAAGCCATGTCTGTGTCGGTGGTCTCTGTGTGCACTCATACACACAATAAGTTGAGACTCAATTCGATATCTCGTCCGTTGCAAGGTCCACTCAACTGGCGCAGACAAAATTTAGTGGGGGGTCGCAAAAGAGTAAACGGAATCTGATTGGTTGACAAAACCCATCCAATCACTAAAGGCCTTAATTCTTGGCGTGAATCACTGGCCTAGCTCAACGTCGGTGGCGCTAGCTTAGAGCATGAGATGGTTGTTAGTGAAGCTTCACAACACATAAATGATTATCCGTGGGAGCTGGCACTAATCATTCCACGGCTTAATATTTACTGGCTGTGCAACTGATAATGAAGTGAAGGATTTGATATTACTGGCCCAACTCGAAGTATTGTCAGGAATCTCTCGGTAAACCACATACCGGGAAATTCTCTACCCTGATCATCCTTTCTTTCTATCAGAATCTTGCTTGACAGCTCAAGTCGCATATCATGGCAGGAACCAAATCAAAAATCGAAAGCAGCAGGCCTACTCGAACCGTATTTGTGACCATTGGCGCCACTGCCGGCTTCCGAAGTCTTCTTCAAGAGGTTGTATCCCCAAAATTCCTCAAGACATTGAGGTCGCTGAATTACACGGACCTCGTCGTCCAGTGCGGCCCTGACTTGGACTACTTCGAATCTATCAAGCCTAACGATAACCAAGACTCCTACGGCGTGAAAATCACAGCCTTCTCATATGCGCCCGACCTCAACAAATACTTTACACAAGCGTCCCGCAGCGACGGTGACGATGGCAATGGCAAGCGAGACTGCGGGGTTATCATCTCGCATGCAGGTCCGTTTTAATCTCTTACACTGTCGATGTTGCAGTAGCTCACTCTCTACGGGCAGGGTCTGGAAGTATTATCGGGGCTCTCGAGTTCGACTCGAAGTTGGTTGCGGTGCCAAACCCAGGGCTCATGGACAACCACCAGCTCGAGATTGCCGAAGAGATGGAATCCCAGGGCTTCCTTGTACACGGCACAATTGGGTACGGCAGCCGTCCATTAGCCTTTCCCATAACTTCTAATACATTTATTGACGTCTCATGTAGGTCCGTTGCAGAGGCTGTTGAGAAGATCGATAGAATGACGCTACGGAAATGGCCACCTGGTCCATCTCCTAATTCAGCTTATCAGAAGGGAGGTCTCTGGGAAGCTATCAACGAGCTGATGCCGCGGTCCTCCTAGAGAGCACAACAAGCAGCTAATAATGACAGTATGAACTTGAACCATAGACAAAGGACTTGATTTTTCCGCAAGATGGGAATTAAAGGGTCGGGCGTCTCTTTCAGAGTCACTATTCTGAACCGGCCCGGTTTGGTGGCGTTTGGTGTTGAAATAGGGAGATACCCAAATACGACGAGCCCATCCTTTTGTTTACTTATCATAAAATAGGTGATGGGGCTCTACTTAGGCAACGTCGGAATAGTTATTATATACGCAACTGTCCGTGTTCACAGTATTCCACCGGGCCATGATCACATGAAACCGAAGGGTCCTTGTGGGACATAACACTGGCATGTCCGGAGTTCGCACTGCTTTATATTGGAGCTGAGTCGTACTGACTCATATGCATTCTAGGATGATGAAACACTGAGAAATGTAATTCGAAAATTAGGTAATTAGGGGGGAAACAATCGATTCTAGAACGTTGAATACCGCAACACATCCATGCAATGCATCATCAAGCATATGCGTATACCGTCAGCAGGTATGCATGCTAAGAGAATTGGTTTGTAGCGCTATTTAATCTCCGACTACAGGTGGCCACCAATGTTACCTAATAGCTGTGACATTACCCCACAGTTTCTTTGCCATCTCCTACTGCAGTAGTAGTGTAGTAACCTGGGCATCTACAAGCTTTAAGCAAGACAAGAACGGACAATGAGAGGTCTCGAGTGGAGGTGGAGAGAGAGAGGGGGGATATTTAGTAGTGCCGAGTTGGAGAGGCAGTGTAGGTAGATAGCCGTACTAGGCATGTAGTCATTCATCATGCGACGGGGGTAAGTCCATCCCTTCGCTTCCTTCCTTCTGCTCTATGCGACGCGGGCAGACCGCACTCGGGACAGCATTGCCGTGTAGAGGTAGCTAAGCTAGCTGCATAATACCCGAACTGAGTGAGGTCCATGACCTCAGACCTTCTATTTATACATTTTCGTCCCCAAATATCGCCCTTTTCTTTCTCCTTGAATACGCAAGCATAGCAATTATTATTATCTTTTCTCCTTTGGACATCTTCGTTCATTAATTGAAGACCCAGAGGGATTTATCCTCTTTTTTCCCGCTCAATCCGCTCCTCCAACAGCTCCGTAGTCGGCCGGGTCTCGTTAGCTACCTTATCGGGCTGGCTCAGTGTCTATCTATCTATACATATCCTACCAACCGACGTACCTGACACTACCAAGTTAACCCAGACTACTTGAGCAGCAAGTGATGGCGATCTTTGTAGATCTGGACGAAGAGAGTGAGCCGCCTCAGGCCCAAGCAGTAGCACGTGGCGAGTGGGATAGCGAAAGGACCAAGCTTCAATTACAGCAGGAACTCCTCGCCGTCGTGAACTCCAATACATACGTCAATGGCGGCAGCCCGGATCCGGCTGCCGCTGCTGATAAGGGCATTCGTGAGAACCCGAATAGGAATCGAATGACGGAGGCTCTCGGGTGTTATCCGTACGTAAAGTGTCATTTAAGCTGTCACTCAAGCGCCGAAGTCTATACACAACCCTTTCTGCGTTTCATGTTGCTGTGTTTGTCATCGCTGTTTAATATATGAGCATGTTCCTCCAGCAGGAGTCAAGATGGCAGCGCATCCATACACCTAAACATACAGACGGGGAAAGAATAGATCAACAATCATATACTAACATGCATAAATCATATACAGCATCGTTATAGCAATCGTGTCGTGGCTGGATCTGAATACCCTCGACAACCTTTCGAGAACATGCCGCCAGATCCGCGAGAACCTCCTGCAGTACCGCGTGCCCCTGGTCACGCATACCATGCACTGCTACAAGGAGCGGCCGCCGCTCGAGCCCGAGGATAACGAGATGAATTGGTATTATATGAGCATTAACGAGAGCTATCGGCGCAAGGGAAGCTGTGCGCGAGACATGGTGTCCGAGTGTCGGCGGTGCTCGAGGCCCGTCTGTCGCGTAAGTGATTGCTTACTACTTTACCTTCTTATATCCCTCGTTTCTATGAGTCTAATAAGAAGAAATCTTCTACGGGGAGGAAAATAGTAGTTAAGGGACTTATACATTTATTGTGCTTTTTTGGGTGAGGAGGTCGAAGAATCTGACACCTATTATAGAATTGCATCATCAGACCTCCAGGACCGTCGACCTTCCGCGACAGACACCGCCGGCTCTGCATCCCGTGCACCAAAGCACCTCTCACGGCACTCGCTAACCCGCCCTTGCTCGCCGGCACCTCGATCGACGCGGGCGAGATGCAGAGGGCCATGTGCACGTGCCACAGCGACGGCGTCTGGCTCTGTCACCCCTGTGGACGCAACATCATCGGCGCAGATCAAGACTATAGATCGTACGTACTCTCTCTCCCTATCCCCACCTCAGCCATTACCTATGACTCTCATAACTTATACCATCCTTCGAGACATAAGCTAACAAAGTAAAAACAGCATCTGGCGCTGGCGCAACCAATACGGCGAGGTACTAGGCGGCACAGGCATAGGCGAAGGCGACAGAGGCGTCATCTGCGGGCGCGAAGCCACCTGTCTCGGCGCTCGGGAAGTAGCCGAAGAAACAGACTGCGACGCGGCCGACGCGCGCGAGTCGCACAGCCATTCCTCGCCCGCCTCCACACCATCGCCATCGTCCTCGTTCACCGGGGGCTCCTCGCCCTTAAGCACGGGCAGCAGCGACAGCGAGGTCGTTGCCAGTATCAGCGTCGGTAATGGAGGCCACCGCACGCCCAGCCCACCGCATTCCGTCGGCCTCGCCGTGTTGTCCGGCTCTGGCGGCTCTGGCGGCTCTGGTTTGAGACCGGGTTACGCGCGCCATGAGATCGAGGGCATCGGGGGTGTGGTGAAGACGAAGCTCGTGCGCATGATGCGCGTCGGCGCCTGCGTGCCCGAGTGGGAGGACGAGAGGAACGGCGGGCGCATCCTCGAGCGCGAGGTCTCCGGCGGCAGGCGCAGCTGGTGCGGGTGGTGTTGGAGGGTGATACCGGGGGCTAGGGATAAGTCTACGAATGGGACGGTGTGATACGGATATATGGGCGAGAAACAAATGATATTCAGGCATTTACGCATGGGATAGGCCAAGTCTGGGCTAGGTTAGGATGATCAGGGGCTCTCATGATTTTTCCGGCGTTGGTGTTCACATTGGCTATGAGAGGAGATGATATATTCGGGTCCAACAACATGCATTTCAAGGGGTTCTCGGCTTTTCTTCATTTTGGGGGGATTCTTATACAGAACAATTCAATCAATCAACGAATCAATCAATCACTGGCGACGTAGCCGAGTGTCGAGTTGTGATTGTGACGAGCTGGCGTACACATGTCTGATATACAATGAGAGGCAGAGTCTGTCTCGATGTAAAGACTGGAGACCTCACCCCCGTCTCTCTCTCCTTCTAGAACTGTGCGTGTTATATATACACTGAGTGAGCCCTTTTCCAACGCCCTGAAGTTCTTTCAAGGAGCATCTAAGGATCCTTCCCGCGCTCCGTATTTCTTCTCGAAGCCGCATCGCCAATGCTTTGATCGGCGTTCCGCGACTCTTAAGAAACGCTACGAATCTCGGGCCTCCCTCCCTCCCTCCGTCCTTCCCGCACTCACATAATGAGTATAGCCCCCCATAGATAGATTTATGGTAAATCCATCTATAAAGCGCTCTGCAGCAGCAACGCCTTCCTCTTCCGCCTCTCCTCCCGCGCCTTGGTCCGGACGGGGCCCCAGCGGGCGCGGATGGCCTCGAGGCGCTGGCGCTCCATCTCCTTGTGCTCGGGGCTCGCCTTGCAGCACATCATGACGAAGAAGGGCGTGCAGTCGAACCTGGCCGCGAGCTTGTGCACGCTCCACGTCAGGGGGTCGCCCGCGCGCAGCTGCCGCATCTCCTCCACCTGCTCGCGCGTGACGTTGTACTTCTTCTCGCGCAGCTCGGCCGCCCGCGTCGGCGGGGGTAAGCCTGGTACGCGACTGGATGATGCGGACAGGTCTGATGACGAGCGGAGGAGTTGGCTTAGGTTTGCTTGCCGTCGGGGGTCGGACTTAGGCAGGAAAATGAAGGGCGTGTGGTAGACTGAGGGCGAGGCCGCTGGCGGGTTGTAGATTATGTGGGTTTGTCCTGATTGCGGCGTTAGGAAGTCCGGGTGTGGTGGGATCTTGAGCATCTTCTTTGTCCGTGATGTCGTCGATTGGTGCCGGCGGCTGGCGGCTGTTGATCTGAATGCTGGCGAGGAGCGCGCTGCTGAGGATAAGGAGGGCGCAGGGCAGAGGCTGCTCAGTGGCCTCAATGCCTGCCGGATCTCCATATTTGCTGGCTGGCTGCGTAGCTGGAGACTATGTGTCTAGGAAAGGAGAGACTTAAAGGGGTCGTGGGAGGCTTGGGGGTGGTTTACGTAGGGTTGGCTATTGTCTTCTCTGCCGCCTCCGGCAGAGCGTGAATTGGATGATGGCTTCAATGCAACAGCCGCTTCAATGGCAAATTTAGACGGAGCCTTCACGGCCCGACAGCAGGTCACGTGGGGCGGTGCGGTGCCCGGGGAGTTCCACAGCACCTGTCCAAACCTGGCCCACTTGTTCAGGTCTACTGGTGCAACAGAATCGGCGTTGCACCATCTACACAACGGAAGCAATTAAGCTATAGAAGCAAGTAATGTCTGATACTTCGATCTTCCAGATAGCCGTAGACGGTCAGTTCTGCTGTAAAACCCATTTCAAACTGTGTAATTCTTAGGTCAATCCCATTTCAAAGGCTCCCGGGCATACTGCCAACTTGGTCGCATCACCTGTCGAATAAAGTCGATAGCGCAGCATACAGTTATACTCAGATACCTCATTCTCATGATCACATTACAAGTCCGTATAGTCACAAAAGTCGGAAATGATTTTGGTCATCCTCTTTAGCCTTGGTATCACGTTCCCAGCTAGAAATGGTCACTATATTCCCTCTACATCGCCATTCACAGAAAATTTGATAACCACGCCTCAAGTCTCGACCAGTGGGTATCACGACGTGGAATCCACATGACAAGGTATTCCTCCTCAACAACTTCTTCCTCATCATCAGCACTAACATCCGTATCAGAATCGATACTGGCACTTGCATCATAGTAGACACTGGGATCTGTAGTATCTTCTCCCGGCCCAAAGTACTCGTGCTCATGAAGCGCGACGATGTGCGAAGATTCATCGCAGGGGTTGTGCTCAAGTCCGCCCCCTTTCTGAAGGAAAGGGATCAGAGAAGTTGCCATTGCCCATCGGGAGTACGCATAGTACCCCAAATACACTTGGTTCAAGCCATTGCGTAGAAATGGGGGAAACGAAGTGAAATAGTCGGGATACCGACTCAGGAGCAGGAGGAAATAGCCTTGATCCAAGAACTTAAGTTTCTCCTCCCTGCTCATCTGCTCGCTCATCTGCTCGCCGCTGTCGCCGTTGTCGCCAATATCGCCAGGTCCCGGCTTATGCTTGTAAAAACGGATGAATTCTAGCAAGCGGCGCCCTGAAGTGAGCGCGGCAGAGTCGGTGGGCAGCAGCAGCAGTAACCAGATGACAGCGATAAAGAGGCAGCCCACGGTGATTTCGAGGAGATCTTCGCGGCGCACGTGCGTAGTTCCCCGGGAGAGAGTGTGTGAGATCATTAAACCGAGACACAGGCTCGGTATCAACACCACGAGCGCTAATATGTCGATAAGAGGGAACAGAAAGGGATAGAACCTCGCTGGGAAGCTGAGGAGTTTCCTTATTCTTGCTCGCGTGGCGGCGAATCGTTTATTGCGTCGCTGGCGGACGGGTCCCAAGGCTTTTTCGGTGTCTTTGAAGAGCACTATGTCACTCGGCAGGAACTTGGAAGACGGTTTCCGAAATATCGGATGCGGAGTCTGATGTAGTCTGATTCCTAATAACGGGAGTTTCCTGCGGGAGGTAGGCTCGGGCGTGGCCGACCTGCCCCTTTCCGATGGCTCTTCTCCGTCCATTGTCTTTGGCGATAGCACACTGGGGAAGAAACTATGCACATACGATAGGGACAAGAGGCATTGAGAGATAACGTTCTGTCAGTCGCAGACGGGAGCAGCCTCTATTCCGGCGAATTTAAGATACCGAGCGCATTGCTCGGCGCATTTATGATTTTTCGAAGAACTCTGTTATATGCCCTACAGACATTTTCCACGGGATGGAGCATAAGACTTACCTATCCTTTTGCTTCGTAGACCAGCGTGACCGCTGAAGAAAAGCATATTATTGAGTTTCCAAGAGGCATGCATAGCTTCATCCAAAAATAGGTCGCTGAAGTATATGATATAGAATGCATATCTGAAGCTGTACGCATAACTGTCAGTCGCGAACGAGATCTTACTATTAGTGTTGTCTTTGTTTGACGCTACTAAATTCTCGCGACGTAAAGTCGTAGCGCTTTTACGAGATGCCGAGTGCAGTTTCGTTTTTCACCCTTTATACAACACTAAAGTTGTACTTTTGCTCTTTCGAATATCTGCAATGTCCTGTCATCGCTGCTATCATCAGGCAAAAAAAAAAAAAAAAAAGCCTCGCAGCAACAAACCCAAAGTTGGCGGGGCTTTAATAAGGTGCTGTGATATCCAACTTTGGCAGCTTAGTCTTGCCCTATCCGGAAACTCAGCAACCCCCCTTCCATGTGACGTATTTTTACCTACCAACTGGATTTGGAGACAATCCGTGGTTTCATGTGGCATCCCACCGGGTTGATCCCTCTGCTTGACTGGTTCCCTTTTCGCAAGGAGCTTTTCGGTTCCCGAAAATTGCACGTTTCGATCTCTTTCTATGTAGGTTAGGGATGTACTACGGTATCCCCATCCTCAACTTCACATGTAGGGACTTGTTGAGTGGGTGTCTGTCTGTCTCACTGAACCCCCATTCACGGTCTAATCAGGTACGTGAGACAGGCATAAAGACGCCTCGTGGGAACGTCGTATATAGTCGTATGCTATCAAACCAACTCTTCGGCCGTCGGGGTTTTTTCGTACGCACTACCATACGTGGAAAGGTCATGGCTCGTTATTGATTTCATGCTATATCACTTGGATTGTCTCATTATTTGGCGTTACGTAGTCGGGTAGGCTGTACCTGTATCATATCTATTTTGGGCACGTTAATGCGACGATACATAACTACATGTATGTATGTACGTACGTAAGTACGTGATATCTACTACCGGCTTAGAATAGTAGCACCCGCCATTAGATAACTTGCAATAAGTCTACCATATATATAAGATATGCTGTGATTTGCAAAAGCATTTTATGCGGTACGGCCGGCTATGATCGTCCCAGTAATCGCCCATAATCGTGTCTTCCGCTGGGCTGCTGTTCTCCCGAATCAATGGAGCTGCCGACTTACATGCCCGAATAGGCAAGCTTCGTCGATCGCGACAGGAACCAAGTGACCCCCTTCGACCCTGTCACTCCTCTCGAAAATCAAGGCAGCAAGGTCGGAGTTGTACCTAACTGCAGATAACTTCGGGCATAGATAGGTATGGAATTGTTTTCCGTTTTGTTCGGCGTACGATTCCTATAATTGGGGGCGTGGTTATGTATTCAGGTCACAACTGTTTGGGCAGCTTGAATCCTGTCACAGTTTTGAGATTATACCTATATACAGACTTATGCCCTAGCATTGATCTATCCTGGATGTACGATATATATTATGTCAATATATAACCTGCATTTCATTCTTCCAGCTCCCTTCATAAACCATCTCTCATCGATTGCAGCCTAGGGACAACAGAAGTGATTTCTCGTTTTCTCTCTGCCTACGGAGGACCCCGTTGCGTCGAACCAGCTACTGGAGTGACTGTCTCCGTCATTCATCATCTCCTTCGCCCATTGTCAGTCAGTCAGTCAGTCAAGCCGTGCACAATCCAATCACGGAGCGCACGCCACGGTCGCCTGACCAGCGGGGATTTTTCGTTGCCTACTCTCACGGTCAGTCCAAGCCCATTTACGTCCGTTAGTTTGGGCATAGCGTTCGGCCCATATCATCATAGCGCGCAAACAGCGTTTGTGGGCTGATGACCGCATTGCGCCTACGCTTAGTATTGTGTGTCCCTCTGACAAGACAGTAGGCAAAAAGGGTCAGTTGGTTAAACAGAGGAAAAAGTAAGAAAGGGCTGCATTAGCTGCACAGGATACTGCTACAAGGTCCGACGCCAGATTTGCATTTTCCATTTTCCTTGCATGCGCGCATTTCAAATCTGAGACCGCCTGATCTAGCCCTTCTCCCCGGGAGCTTATAGTCGACGGTTATTTTTCTTGACCAGACCACCCGCTCCGACAAGTCTCGTCTGTGAGCTTGTTTATTCACCACCCATTATACATATAGCTCTATATATGTAAGACAGTTTGGGCATTCTGGACCGACTCCCAGTGGTGGTGGTGGTGTCCCCCCTTATTATTACAACATCAAACTCGATCTGGCCTCTGCTGCGGACCTACAGTACTTACATGCAGTAATAGCGTCACAGGTGCGATCCATTTCTCTATCATTGTCATTATCGGCGCCCTGGGCGACTGGCGATCCAGACCCAAGCCGCTAATAATCTGCCGTACAGGTGCCGCATACTACCTTAGGCACAACTGCTACCTGTCTTCCCCCTCCATCCATCTGTCGCAATCAACTTGGCCTCTTACCGAGGCGCCTGCATAAACGGCTGCGACTGTCTGTCAGCAGGGCCCGAACCTTGAAGTATAATCTCGACAACGCACTCCTCCTGGGTTGCACCTTGCATTCGGCTTGCATCAAAGCGTCTGCACTTGCATTTGCATCGGATTATATTCTACGCAACCTATCTCCCCCCCTCTGTCCAGGTACCCGCCTCTAGACCAGCGAGAAGACGCCGCATCCACCTACTGTTTATAAGTAGTGGTGTAAGGTACGGTACCGACTGCATCCGGCATCCTATATCCCGCATCGTGTATACTGTATTCCTGTGTGCTGCACGCACTCTACCTGTCGACGGAGGGTTTTACGAGCGACGACGTAACCGGTAGCGATAGGCGGGCGCAACATTACTACTACTATATTGTCCAAGCTCCGTAGGCACGGCTTTGGTGGTCTGGTAGCTCGGCACGGTGCGATCCGGTATAAACTTACTTGCATACGCTGCATACCTTATCTTCCGAGTAACGCGAGAGGTAAGAGAAGGAAAGCAAGAGAAAAAAAAAATAAAGGTTACAGTCGCAAGCAAGGATTCCCTTCGCCAATTCGCCAATCCCAGTCAGCAACAGCAGTTCCCGCCACCGACCGATTATTGCACGTGTTGAGCGAACGCACTTCGGTTGCTCTTGTCTAAAGAGATAGACTCTACCTACAAAAGTACTGGGTATAACGCAGTTGCTATCAGGAGAGGTATCGAAAGGGCAGAGCACAGCGCGACGCGCAGAGCAGGAAGGAGGTCAGTCAGCTATGTTTCTCTTTCCCTCCCTCTCTCTTCCCTCCCTTCCTGCCTTTTATTGAAGTCTCCATGCCTGGATATCGATCAGCAGTGGCCCAGCAAATAGCAATAGCCAATTTACCGTTAATTGCGGCCTGTCCCTGCTTGTTTTATTTCTGTCGCTGGGTTGGGTCTCTCTTTCCTGCCTAACATTCATTTATTTTGTTGCCCTTCTTCTAATCCACCCACCCTTGTTTCTCCAATCCCCATTTTGTACAACATAAACACCACCCGTTGTCCGACTCACTCGTTGTCTCTACAACCCGCGCGGTGTTTTTTGTTTTTTGGTCGGTTTTGGAAAATATAGCCGTGTTTGCTGATTCTCCTACTGGCACATCAGTTATTCTCCTACTCTATCTACCCTCGCCTCTGACCCAACCCCTGTGTACCGGTTCGACCGATCCGTCACAATGAGTCTCGCACAGGCGGCCGCTATCCACAGCAACCAGGAAAAGAACCAACCCCTCGAGATGGCTGATCGCCCGTCTTCAACTGGCACGTCGACGCCTACCTTGACAGAATCCACCGCGAAGCACCCGGAACACGAGACGGGGAAGGGCGACCACAAGACGAAGAAACGGGGTTTCTTTGGGCTCGGCAAGAAGAAACATGAAGACAAGACGCCCGCCCAGAGCCACTCGAAAATGGACTCGACACCCGCCAACCCGACGAACACAGTTAGCCAAGACACGACGAAACGGTATACGACGTCTCCGGTACCCCTCGAGAGCCCAAAGATGACGCCTTCTTCCCCGGGCCGTGGACTCCGGTCCTCGTCCCCAAGAATGAGCTCACCAGCCGGGTCCCAGATATTCGAGCGTGACGTACAGGAGAGTGCTATCCTACCCACTTCGCCCGCCATCCCATCACATATACAAACAGAAAACCACATCCCACCTGTTCTAGATGCTTCCTCAGAAGCTATCACCGACGACCACCTGAACCCTGACGCGGTCGAAATCGTCACACATACCTCCCACCAACCGGCCGTCGTCACTGTGGCTGGCCCCTCGGCCTACGAGAGCATCTCTAGTTCATGGACGGAAGACCTCACAGCTCTCTCGGATAAAGAAGAGTCCGCCTCAAACTATGGTTCACTGGACTCGACCGACGTGCGGCGTTTAAGCTTCATCTCGTTTGCGGATGTCGTGCAAGCCGAACAAGGTCCCCCTGGACTAGCCACAGGAAGCCGGGATTCGATACATCTAGCCGGGTTGACATCATTAGCCTCCAGGGGCGTCAACCGCTCGCCTTCGCCGATAAGGTCGCCGGTATCTTCACAAGCACCCGAGACATCACCGCCACACAGTAAATCCGGCTCGATCAAGGGAATCAGCCTGTCGCCTACTAGGAAGCCGTTGGGCAGCCCGACTTCGACGGAGTACAATCTTGGCCTAAGCACCGGCGAGTTAAGTATCGAGACTATGTCCCAAGCGCTGAGACGCACAGGTAGCACCGACCTCAGCGCGGTACGGAGTCACCCGATTAGTCCTATCGAAGGGCCGTCCCGGTAATCCTGTCGTTGAATTGTGTTGTTCTGCGAAGATCGCATGGGACATCATCGGAGTTGCGGTGTTGCTCTTGTTGAGTTAAAGGGCCTCGAAAGACCTGCATACCACGCAGGCTTAGGAGTATTTGCGTGATCGTTGGGCAATGGTTTCAGGAACAGATTCCGCGCTAGTTATCTGTTTCTCTTCTGAGTTTTCGTTTTGTTTCGAGATGACTCATGGATACCGTTTGATAGCTGCGCTTATACTTCTTTACTGGCCACGCTCCCTCCTATTAAGCTCTCATTGATAGGAAGTGTGAAGACTTTTGCAGGGAGGTGTTTGTTGTTCGTTATTGACCATTTCGGTCTTGGGCAAAGAAATGGATGACGGAGTTGGATGATCGAGTAGTGGCATGGTGTTTTTCATTATTATCCCTTTCATCTTTCCTTTCTCGTTTGCTTCTCTGATGCTCTCATTGTCAGGTGAATCTTCTCTATCCTGCAGTACATGATTTGCTCTATGGGGTGGAAAGAACGGCGTCAGCGAGGAGATTAGGAGAAAAGAATAGCAGTGTCTTGGTGCTACTCTTCTCATCACTAGTTCAGACGGGATGAGAAAACCACATTCTGGGTTGGTGAACAGGATGCAATGCCGAGCTTATATAAATGTGAGACTGCGGTGAAGGAAAGTGCGGTGAGGCGAGGTTAGGCGACAAGACGAGGTGAGGTTAGATGAGATGAGATAAGATGAAATTCTTGGTGGAGCAGATTCATGAGTGGTAGTATATCCCCGTCTCATCATCATCATCAATTTCGAGTTTGACTTTGATTCCCCCTTTTGCGAAATCTGAAAAACTACGCTGCTAGCCTTCTCGTATATAGTTTCATCATGAAATGCAAAGACTTCCGGAACATTACGGGATGCGCATTACCGCTTTTCATCCTGAAATATAAATCACCGGTGCAAGTAGTATACGAGTAGAACGTGCTTACGGAGAGGATGGCAAAGTTTTGAAAATGGAAATGAATGACGTTGATTCATTTAATTCGAGCAAGTCAGATGTGAGTGAGATGTACTGCGATCTTGTGGGTTTGTGATGGCTGGTATTGGCTGCTCTGAGGGATATTTTGTGTTTACGGAGTTGCTTTATCATTTATTTGTGTGGGTTTAAAATGTGTTTGGTTCCTGTGGCGGTTTTATATGAGTTAGGTAGGTAATAGTATGACTTGAGGAAATCTGGTGATTCTTTTGCTATGAGGGATGTGAAGAGATGAAGATGAAGATGTTGTTAAGTGTATAATACGACTATACATATTATGTTAAGTTGAAGTATCTGGAATAAGTATTCCATCGAGCTTATACTCTGGGTATACTATTTGTAGTGTCAGGACTTGGTGGTTTAAAGGAACGAGGTTTTAAGGAAGGTCAAGGAAATCCTATGTGTTTGTCTTGCTTGCTCTTTCCCTTCGCGGCGATAAGTAAGCGTTATATTCTCTTGAAATTTAGTGAATATTAAGTGGTTATAGCCTGATAGCTAGCATACTCCCTCTCTCACTTACACGGCTTTGATACACGACTTTGAATACACGACTTTGATACATGGGTATGAGGAGCAGGATCGAGGTGTGTACGAGGCGCTCTTGTTGGAAGGGGTTTCTTTAGATGATTTGGTAACGGGCGTAAGGCTTTGTGTGTAAATAGAGAGTATTGCGGCATGGCTACTCTAGCTACTAGTAAGTAAGTAACGCAGAAATGTGTGTATGACTTTAAGGGGCAGCAAGCATAGCTCTATTCTTGCAATGCCTTGGTAAACAATGACAATACGGAACGTTCTTAATATTTCATTTTTTATTCCTTTTTCCCCTTTTTCCTCTTCATGGCTGTTTCGTTATTTTGCTGACGGTAGCTATAACTATTACTGCGTAAGGTTTTCAGGCTCGGTGTCTTGGGGGATCATGCCCGTTTCATGTGTTGAAATCCTAAGCTTTCTAAATGCTTCAATGGTAGGTTAAATTTAAGTTAAAGTTGCTTACAGTTACTGCACACGACAGAAGAGGGGATAGAGTTTTCTAGGCTGAGACCTGGTTTCTGTTAGCTTTCTTGCTAATCTTATCAAGTGTATGTAGTATATGAATGGATGAGTATGAGTGCGGTTATCACTGCTTATTCTATAACATGTTTGGACAACTATGTGTATCTCAGCTACGTAGGTGTATATTGTTACGAAGAGGAGGTAGAGTGGTAAATGTGTAAGTCTCTCGTACGATATATGTATGCATATTCTCTGACTATTGAGGTGATGTAGTATAGCAGTAGTAATTCATCAATGGGAAGCTCCTAAGCAGCTGGTGATGTCGTTTTTGGAGTGCAAACGATGGTTGGTTTATCTCATGCTCTGAGCTTCATCACCGTGGTAGTGTCGGTCATTCGTTGGTCCCAACGTTTACGCTCACGAAGAATGGCATGGTCCCAGGTTTCTCCGAAACAGCTTAATTTGCCCGGTGAATTAATTAAGCATAGGTTTCTTCTAATTTGGCATCCCACAGAAGCCTTAATTAACCCTCTTGATATATGATTACTTAACCAGGTTTCGAAGACGGACCCTTGGCCTGGACCGCAGCACTAAAGTGTGGGTTATGGGCGATCAGTACGCGTATACTAGCGTAGCTTCTTCAACCCATCGCTCTCACTGAGGAAGAAGATGCGAGATTAGGTATACTAATCGTGTCAAAATGAAAGGGCTTTTGAGGATATCTTTCAGTACTAAATATGCTCGGGACCCTAGGCTATAGCATAGATGATTAATAGTAGGTCTCACTCTATAGATATATGTGGAACGGGTAGTACGTCAGCCGGAATCCTTGAAGAGGGGGCTGAAAACTAGTGTACTGTAAGTTCAGACTTCTTTGCCCGAGTACCTTCCTATATCTACAGTTCAGGTACATTTTGTTTCGACTGAAGGGCCGGTGTTCGGTTAATGGTCAGGTAATGCACTAATGTTGCGGTTTGGGCAACCGGTTTAGAATGATGAAGCTCAATCAGGAAGGTTAAAATCTCACCGGGACACGGTAGCTTTTCGCACTATTGTCGTGCTACAATACTCGGGCAATGGAGGTGGTCTCATCCTTTATTGTAACACCAGTCGAGCGTATCGATAGTTTGTCTTTAAGCGAAGTCCCGATTAGCATACTAAATCGGCTCAAGCTTGGCTCATTACCTGCGCACGCTGAGTAGCAACTGTTGATTATGAGACTTTTTGTAGCCGGGTTATCCTGGACGTCTGAGCCGCGTCTCGGCCCGCGCCGCCCGTCTTGAATGAAACATGCGAATTGCTCTTATTCTGTCGCGCTCATTAAAGGTATGACAACGAGTTTCAATTAACTGTGTCACTCATTCCATGTAGCCGGCATCTACCAAGCCTTACGCATATTGTGGCGCGAGCATGAGTAGAATAAAGTTCTCATCACATCATCACTGTTGGTCGTGGTGCGCGTTCCACCCAGCCGGCTGGGTCACCCTCTAACCTACAACTGCTAGAGGCGTTGGAGTATTGTGAATTTGGAGGCACAATACAGTAAGCAGCAGGGCACCACGGTTCGGCAACAAAAGCTCCATATAGCCTCGGATTATGATTTTGCGAGGAACCTCCGGGCCAATGTATGCTCTGTACTGCATAAGTAGCTCGGGATGCATTTGTCGGATGTTATTGTGCGCAGGTCAAGCCTGTAACATAGTTACCGTCTTGTCTTCATTTGCTGCTCTCGGCGACGGCCTAGCAAAGGCTACCTAGGTAGCTTCAGCGCATTGTGGGCCCCCGATTGCTACAGTTAGCCCGAAATCCGGTATCATGAACCAGGAACAAGGGACGACTGTGCTCCGTACTTTTGTTCATCCCATCCGCTGGCACCCACCAGCGCCGAATTGCTACCGGATACGGAGCGGATCGTCCACCTAGCCATAACCGCTTGGCGTATCCAAGATGGCATCGCCTAGGGGATTATGTTGCTTTGTTGAACGTCTCGGCATCGCTTAACAAAAGAAATAGCGATCACCCTCTGTTAGTTAGTGCACTGAACCGGACAGCTCGGGTAGGGACTCGCGTGCTTTCGACTGCAAATATAGCGGGTTAGTCAGCAATTCTGTGGTTGAGCGTGCTAGTTCTGGCTGGCTTGATATGAGGTTCTTAGATGGGATTCTTAACATGGGGAAACTACGGTGGAAGTAGTATAGCAAAGGGCGCTAATATACGAGAGCCCGGCAGGAGATCGACGTTGCGACGGCTGGGCAGAAGCTCAGGTACTGGATAATAATAGGATCCTGCGGTACGCTAGCACACCATTGAAGCGCGTTCCTCCAACGTTGCACGTACTACAGCGTAGTAGTACATGTGTGTAGATACCCATCCGGTGTGTGCTGGTTGTTGGTTGTGGTGCCAGCGTCCCAACCGACCGGATGCGCTGGATGTTACCTGAACAGAAGACGGGACGGTAGCCTAACTCATTTAGGCGTTCAAATCTCGAATTATACAACGGTGCCCGAGTGAATGACTTCTTCTCGAAATTGCTATAAGACCACTCGGGGACTGTGGGGCCGTTGATGACATGGCCAGGAACGTGGTCACTTTCATCCCTTCATAAAATAGGGTGTCTGATCCACCGGCAAGACAGGAGCGTACGTAAACTTATATGTGGTGGTCTCGGGCACCACTGACTGTCTTGGGTAGTGTCTTGGGGTCTTGTTGTAATGTAATTCACACTTGTTTCAGAAGAACAAATCGGGCTTCTAGAGTTTCCACATATTGGATGAGTACCAAAGGAGAGCAAGCCCAGGACCATGCTTGCTTACATTAGCGTGGTTGACTGGCATGCCCTGCGCAGTACCAGCGCAATGGGCATTCGTTGGGTTGCGCTTGGCAAGTGTGGTGCATCATTTCGTGGCGTGAGTCATGGCGCGTATCTATAGATAGATAGGTAGCACAAGTAACACAAAGTGACGGAATCGAGGAGTGTAGCGTATAGTTAGTAGACCGTTAGGTGACGGCTTGTTTGACCGATCGTGAACGCATCGCGTGAATGGAGTCGGCGAACGCTCCGAAACGGCAAAGCCGTGAGAAAATGGTTGTGGTCACTTGACTTGTCAAAGCTGCCGACCGTCTTCAGCTTATACAAGGTTGGTTAGCATAGGATCTTCGAGTCGCTATAAAATCCCCGTTATCTTACAGGCCTTGTGGTGCTTCATTATAACCCCTAGTGGGCACCCGAGGCGTACCTTGATAGTGCCCGTTAGGTTACGTACCATTGAGAGCACCTCGGGACCCGCTTTACTAGGTACCTCCCTCTCTCAGGTATCCTATGCTGACAGGCATTATTGCGTGCTGTGTTGCGCAGGGCCTGTGTTACCTACAGTCTCTTGTACTCATCAGGTAATGTAAATTAGCAGCATTCTTCCTGTTGCTCTGTAACTTGGTGAGGTACATATTGGACAGTTGAGCGAGTACTCACATGCATGTACATACTGTAGGTAATGGCTTACACTAGGTACCCTTATCCATTACCTATCTCCCCATGTTCCATTCCGCCGATGTCTAGGCCCTCGATAGACTAGCAGGTGCACTTTACTGTGCATGGTTAGGGCCATATAATAAGTAAGCAGCCTATCTGCTCACTTTGAGTTCTGCTAGCAAAAGGCTGACGGATTACATATGGAATACGTAAGTACCTAGGTAGTATGTAAGGCGTGCAGGTATTAGGTGGGTTGGAAAGTAGAACCAACGGTTTGTTTCGCTACATGTACCTACCTATAGGTACACTCCTACCCCCCTATAAGAGGTGCCCCCACCAGGTACCGTGTGGGGAGTCTGCCACCAGCTGTCGGCTCCACTGCCACTGAATTGTGTGTACCTCTGGTGGAAGAGGCAGAAGGCTACACCTGTTTTAGTATGGCGCCGCCTACCCTTGCTAGCAGAGGTACCTAGTGGGGGTTGCTTTTACTGGGCACAGACTGCGTAGGTAATTTGAAAGTACTGGCAGATGCAGACATTGTGCAACTGATATCTGCAGGTCGGTCTACAACCACTAGGTAGGTAGTTTACATTCAGGGAGCAGGCAGACCCTACCTAGTGCACATGTACTTCCCGGGAGTATATCTAGTACCACAATCAATTTTATACTTCCGCCTTAACTTGACAGCTACCTACCTGTGCATCACTTCAACATCATTACACATTAACGGCAGCGAATGCCAGGCTTTTGGTACGTAGTAGTATCCCTTTAACTGCGGATTCGGCACCAGTATAAAAATAACCGGGTCTTCGGGCCCACACCCCCCCTGTTAGCCCCTATGACATTATTAGTACAGAATATAACTCAACAGCCCCTTATTAACACTTAGCTAGAAATTACTTAAAATAACAGCTTTTTTTAAAATAATTATATGTTAATAAAGAAATTTTTTTTTTTTATTTCCGAGTGCTTTTTTTATAAAAAAATTTATTAAAAAACTATATTAATAAAAAACGTTAAAATAAAAATAAATAAAAGTATATACGAGCTTAATATAACATTTTTACACTAGTGTTATAAACTTTATATATATTTATAAAATATATATAATATACGCGAGGGTTTTTAATTTATAAGTAATAATAAAATTAATAGTTATTAGTTTATAAAAAAAGTTTTCGGATATTTTTATTATTATATTAAATGCGCGTTAAATATAGCAGCTATTTTTATATATTTAAAAAATTAAGTATAAAATTAAAAGTTAATAATTAAAAAGCGAAACTAAAAAAATAATTAAATATAAAAAATCGTGATTATTATATAAATATAAAAAATAAGCTGTTTTTAGTATAATAGCTTAAAATCGATAAAATTATTGTCGATAATATTAATTTTAAAACCAACAAAATTAATATCGATAATATTAATTTAGGTTAAATTAATAAAATTAATATTAACTAAAGTAATAAAATTATATTAAGCTTTTATATATAATAAATAAAATATATAATTAATAATAATAAAATAAATAAATATAAAAAATAAAACGCGTATTTAATTTTTTTTTAAATTATTTTTTTTTATAATATTATTTTTTTTTTATTGTTATTTTAATAATAAAATAAATTTTTTTTTTTTTATATATATTTTTATAATAATATTATATTAAATAAAAAAACGTTTTTTTAAATTTATTTTTTAATATAAAACTATTAAATATATTTGTTTTTTTTATAATATTTTTTTTTATAAGCTTATTATTATAACCTTTAAATATTTTTATTATAAACGTTATAATTTTTTTTATAAAATCTTTTTTATTAATTTTTAAAAATATATATTTTATGTTTAATTTAAATAATTAAATTATAATATATAAAGTTTTTCTTTAAAACAATTATAAAAAATAGCTTATTATTATTTTAAGCTAAAAAAAAAATTTAATTTAATAATAAAAAAAAAAAAAAAAACAAAAATAAAAATTTATTATTTTTAAATATAAAAGAAATTATAATATAATAAAATATTATAAATTATTATTTATAATATTAATAATATAAACAAATTAAATAAATTAAAATAAATAAAAAAAAAAAAATAAGCATAATATATATAAAAAAGTTTAATTATAAAAAATAAATAAATATTTTAAAATTATTTCTGCGGTAAATTAAATAGCATTAAACGTTAATTAAAAAATTAACCTTGCACTTTTAATTTAAACTAATTAAAATATTAACAATAAAACTAATTTATAATAATTGCAGCAGTTTTTAAATATTTTTTAAGTTTTTAAATATTATTAATATATAAATATTTTTTTTATTTAATAAAATATTTAATATTATTATTATTTTAATAAAAATT